>CM044003.1:69750308-69765308 GCA_024085815.1 Flaveria linearis | reverse complement strand
AATATGTATCTCAGGTCGAAGGATACCAAATGATATTCGCCTTTACTCAAATTTACTTATGATCAATCAATAAGATTCCATGTAGTAGGATTTGAGATGCGGGTTAGTCCAATATTTGTATCCCAAATATCTATGAACCTTGGTAGCAACCAATTGCTCTATATTCATGCCTTATGAATATCCACCAATCCAAGTTCATAATAGTCTTACATTCATATTTGTCCACAAATATGACCAACTACGGACATTTAGAATAATAAAATTATTCATGGATGTAAACATGCTAAAAGGAACATCACTTAAAATATCATAAATACATAGATAAGTCAAGTATTACTATTGTTCCATATTAATAATATTAATACTAAACAGATCAATTCCAATCACTAGAATATCGAAGTCCTAAGGCACAAGTATGACTTTCATGCTTTGCACTTTCAAGGAGCTTCGTGAGTGGATCCGCAATGTTTTGATCAAAGTGAACTTTGCGAATACATATCTTTCCCTTTTCAACTTCATCCCTTATGTAGTTGAATTTCCGCTCATTGTACCTAATCTTTTGATGTGCACGGGGTTCCTTGATTTGAACAATCGCACCCTCGTCATGACAAAAGATTTCTAAGGGGTCTTGAATGGTAGAGACCATCCTTAGATTGGTGATAAACCTTTTTATCCATGCAGCTTCCCAAGCTGCTAATGAGGCGGCTATGTATTCGAATTCTGTAGTGGACAATGCTACCCTATTCATAATGGAGACGTACCCCGATTGTGATCGAGGATCATCTCGATCAGTTTGGAAACTAGCAATCGTGTAACCCTTTACAACTGGTTCCTCTTCATTAGATCCATATATTAGAAACATATCCTTAGTCCTCCTAAGGTATTCCAATATACTTTCAACAGCCATCCAATGGCTGTTTACTTGGATTCTGCTGATATTTACTTGTCATGCTTAATGCGCATGACACGTCCAGTCTAGTGCATATTCTCGCATACGTGATGGATCCTATAGCAGACGCATATGGGATGTCCTTCATACGATGTTGCTCATCCTTTGAGCTTGGACAATGAGATGCACTCAATATTGTCCCTCTTCGAATAGGTACTATACCTTTCTTAGAGTTTTCCATCTTGAACCTTTTCAAGATTTTATCAATGTATGCACTTTGGTTTAACCCTATCAACCGCCTCGATCTATCCCTATAGATCTTTATTTCCAAAATATAGATGGCTTCACGGAGATCCCTTTCGGAAAAACAATTTCCAAGTGTAGTATGTCATCAACATACAATACTAAGAACGTAATTACACTCCCACTAGCCCCTTGATACACACAATCCTCGTCAGCGTTCTTGATGAAACCCAATTTCTTGATCTTTTCATCAAAACGTTGATTCCAACTTCTCGATGCTTGTCTCAATCCATAGACTGATATCTTTAACTTGCATACTTTATCAGGATGACTTTAGCATTGCGATTTGCGAGAAGGTTACATCATAATCAACCCTTTGACTTAGAGTGAAACCTTTTGCTACAAGTCTTGCCTTGTAAGTATCCAAGTTTCCATGCATGTCAGTTTTCTTCTTGAAAACCCACTTGCATCCAACCGGTTTGTAGTTAAGTGAAGAGTCAACCAATTCCCAAACTTGGTTGTCATACATGGATTGCATCTCTACGTTCATGGCTCCAAGCCACATGTCACAATCCCAATTGGACATTGCATCATGGTATGTAGTTGGCTCTTCGGAGTCAACAACGTAGCATCCATCTATGAAAAATCCACATCTTTCATGTGGAATGCTAACTTTACCAGATCTGTGAATGTTTTGTGTGTAATGATCAACCTCTTGATCATGATCAACAACCTCTTGTTAATTGCTAGTGTCAACCAAACGTGTATCGACTTGTGGATCTTGATCCTTATCAAATTCCACTGTTCTATGCGTCATTCCTTCCATAAGGAACTTGGCTTCCAAGAACTCTGCCTTTTGAGCAATGAATACCTTTTGCTCTGTTGGATCAAAGAAGTAGTATCCTATACAGTCCTTTTGGATATCCAACAAATATACACTTAGTGAATCGACTTTCAGTTGGTTTGGGTGTTAAGCTTAACATAAGCTTCATAACCTATAATTTTAAATATGATAACGATGGAACTATTCTTTTTCATATTTCAAAAGGCGTCGAATCCACTTTCTTGGTTTGGACCATATTCAAAATATGAGCCGCGAAGAGTAGTGCGAAACCCCAAAATTATAGAGGTAGTGAGCTTTTAGCCATCATAGGTCGAAGTATATCCAATAGGGTTCGATCTCCTTTCAGACACACCATTATATTATGGTGTTCTGTGAGGAGTAGGTTGTGAGACAATCTTACAACTTCCTAGATGATCCCTAAAAGTCTCACTTAGGTATTCACCTTCTCTATCTAAACGGAGAACTTTGGTAGTTCTATCGAGTTGATTTCCTACTTCATTCTTGAAGTTTTTGAACATTTCAAATTCTTCATGTTTATGTGCCATCAAGTACACATAACCATAGTGACTATAATCATCGGTTAAGGTAATGAAGTAAGTTTCATCATACCTTGTCATTCTCTTAAAAGGACCACATACATCCAAATGTATGACTCCTAATAAGTCTTTTGCCCTCTTATTAGTACCACTAAAGGGCGTGTTGGTCATCTTACCTTGTAAACAAGATTCACACTTATCAAATGAACAATTTTCATTTGTTTTCAAAAGACCATTCTTTTAAAGTGTTTAAATCCGATTCTTGTTTATGTAACCAAGATGACAATGACAAGAATAAGAGTCACTTAAACCATTTTAAGTCTCTTGGTGCATGATAGGTATAATGTGTTATTATAGGATGAATCATCATGAACCAATTCATCATCATCATTAGAAGGCATAGCCTTGAAATAATATACATCATCCATATAAATATAAATACCATCATTTACAAACTTTAAATCATAACCATATCGTTTTAAAGGGGAACTTAAATCATGTTCCTAGTCAAACTAGGAGCATATAACAAGTTTTGAAGAACAACTTCCAAACCTTTTGAAAGTTTTAAAACATAGTCTCCTTTCTTAAAGTGCTTATTTTTTTTGAACCCTTGCAACATATTGCAATAGTGAGTTCCACATGTGGTATCCAATTACCCATGTGCTTTGAGGAAATAACATTTAAGTCAATATGGATTATGAAAGTTGTGCTTGAGGTTTGCCCAGCATCCCTCTTATTTCTCAACTCATTGAGATAGGTTGGATGAATCCCTTTCAAATGACCTATCTCACCATACTCAAAGCATGGATCGTTTTCGGTTACCTTAAGCTTCATAAGCTTAGGTTTTGGAGGTTCCGCTTTGATCTACCCTTACCCATTGCCTTTGATGTGCCCTTCTCCTTTGGCAACATTTGCCTTGGGATCAGGAATGGCCTTTCCTTATTGATCTAGAGAATAGGTAGAACCTTTCTACCCATCCTTGCCTTAGCTGTTGCGAGCATTGCGTGAAACTCACCAATGCTCTTGTCCTATCCATTCATATTGCAATTCATTATGAATGTCTCAAACTTTTAGTTAGGCCATTAAGGATCAAATCCTTGGCCAACTCCTTTGAGACAGGACAGCTAAGCCTCTCGAGGCGGCCTAAACATCGTCGGGGTCGGGTTGGTTAGGAATAGGATCGTCAAGGACATTTGCCTTTGCTCTTGCTTGAGAACAATTCTCAAGTTTCGAGACCAGTCCATAAGGTTATTATGGTACAGACGATCCCTCTCTAAAATAGTTCTCAGTGATAGGGTATGGACGGTCGGGGTGGTAGCATTATTGTTTGCGGTCATTCTATAAATTTTTACAAAGTTCTTTTTAGTATTTCTGAAAAATTTCATTTTAATTATTAATACCCTTTATGTCTCATAGACAATTAATAATTAAAATCTAGAATCCAACGTTACATTCTAATAATGGTTAAGTGACCTTTATCCCATTATTCAAATTAACAAGGTAGTCAACGTTTGACAATTGCAACCTTTTGCAACTTCTAGCGGTATGGGATCGACTTTAAACATCATATGCAAGGTCGGCATGTTAATCCCATCAACACCATTTGGAAACCATATTTTAGGTGATCCATTCAACATGGTTTGCAAATCAAGTTACCCTACTTGCGCACACATGTGAGTTTACCAACACAAGTGGTTAGGTGACCTTTATCCTACCAATGTGGTATTCCCACCTTAAGTCATAAGTTCCCTCAAAATGGTTAGGTGACCTTTATCCCATTAAGAGTTTCCAAATGGCTTAAGTGTTGTGCAAAAGGATGGTGTTAAACTTGTTTGAAAAGGGATTTTTAGTTTTCATTGATTCTAGTTTGAAAACTCTATTTACCTTGTATTTGCATGCTTTCAAATACAAGGTATACTATGGTTCATTTTTAATAAAACCTCTTTTATTAAATCATTAATCCTTTTAATAACCTCTTATTAATCACTTAATGATTAAGAACCATACAATTCAGCTTGTTAAGTTTGTTAATTAGTTTGTTATGCATATCCAAATATCAAATAACAATCATACAACAAACAACCAAACAAGCACAATCATACAAACATATGTGCATAACTATAGCCACTAAGTTGACTACACTTGTTTGCCATCACAAGTGTTGTCATAAGGTCTTTCCTAAGGGTTGAACATAATACAAATGATGAGGTCTCCAAAGACTCCCACTTGAACTTGCATCCAAATACTTCAAGTTCATTCTTTGTGTCTTCCTTTTGTGCTTCCTTCCATAAGCATCTACTTTTACAAAATATATATCCTAATATATATTTTCTAGTAAAAGAAAAATACTCCTAATCTATTTATTACATTGTCAAATGAATAAATAAACTACAACCCAAATAGAACACACCAAAAGGAATTATTACAACCCAAATAGAAAGAATACAACCAACATGACAATTCCATAATCAACCAAATCCAAAACATACATGGTCAAGGCTATGTTATGCACTAAAACTTGTATCCATATACATCATTTCAAGAACTAAATGAACCCCATTTGACCCTAAATTTTCAGCCAACACAAACTAAGAATTTAGGGTCTTTTGTCCAAACAAAACACAATCAACCAATTTGACATCATTCCATTCAAGATTTAATCTAAGCATGCAAGATACAACCTTGAAAGGTTGGGGTATCAACAAGGCATAATATTCCAGCCCAAAAACAGCCTATAACATGTCTATAATCATGCTTTAAAACCTATTTTAAAGACTAAACAAGCAAGTCATCCATATAACCTGGATCTTGATGCCATTGTTGGGTTTGCTAGAACACAAAATCCATGTTTAACCTTTTAAACATTCTGAAAAACGCAGCGGAGGTGATGGATTATAACATGTTTATAATCTGAAAAATTTGTGTTCTAAATGTTGTTTTAAGATGGAAAACAAAAACCCAAAACAATAGGATCTTAAATATATGAATGAACAAGCTATGTAACACAACAAGCAAATAATATGACAGCCACAAGGGGCTGCCATAACTACCTTTCTCCAAGCTTTTGAAGTCGACAGAAAGAGTAGATTAGAGGCTGAAAATCGGCCAAAGAAAGCTGAAGAATATGCCCAAAACTTCAAGCTTTGAAGTCTCCAAGTGTTCACTCCATAAACCCCCAAGCATGCATCAAAGTTCCTTGGACTTGGACATCAAAAACACCAGGATATGAGCTCCCAAAGCTTTCTGCCGAGATCTCTTTCTCAAGCTAGAAAATCAACTAAGAAAGGGTGTTTGGATGCTAGAACTTCGGCCAAGAATCCAAGGAAGGACCCCTCAAGTTGATATACCCCAAGCTTCTAAGCAAGCACCACTCTTGTTAGGTAGATGTACACCAAAAATTAACAACTTGAACTCTTTCTTTCTGCTGCTTGTTCCGTAACTAGAGAGGAGAAAGAGAGAGAGTTTTGGTTGTTCTTGCATGTGTGAATTGATGGAATGAAAGAGTCTTTTTCTTGTTTATTGTTGTGTGTCTTCTCAAGACAAAGGGGTCCAATAAGGATCAAGGGGGGGGGGGGGCGGCCAAGACATAATTTTCAAAATGTTTTCCCCCCTTAAAACACCAACACAACATAAAGAATTCAGCCATATGTCACACATTAAAATGTCATTGTCTAGACTTATGTTAAATGTGACATATGTCCCTCTTAATTAACAAATTAATTAAGGTACACTCATATATTATTATTGTTATTTAAAACCTTTTTAAATAACAAGAATAACAATAATTCATCAACAAATTATTCTTATAATTTGTTCCATCTCTCATGCAAGTTATTTAGAAAACCCATTTTCTAAATTTGGTGTAAATATTTAATTGCATGATCATATCATCAATTTAATATTAATTGGTGTTTGCTAAGCTTGTTATTGGGTATAACCCGACTTGGATCATGACGTACTAACCACATCAATATTTTATGTGTCTTGGGCATATAGAATCCTACAATCCGAGATCCGCAGCTTCTTGGGTTTGGTGGGATATTACAGGAGATTCATTCAAGACTTCTCCAAGATAGCCTCACCTTTGACAAAGTTGACTAGTAAGGATGTGAAGTTTGTGTGGGGTCGAGAACAGGAGAGTGCATTTGAGGAGTTAAAGAGTAGATTAACCCAAGCTCCTGTCTTGACATTACCTGAGGGAAGTGAAGACCTAGTGGTGTATTCAGATGCTTCTTATCCTGGGCTAGGTTGCGTGTTGATGCAACGTGGAAGGGTGATAGCCTACGCATCCCGACAACTGAAAACCCACGAAGTCAACAACCCTACACATAATTTGGAGTTAGCAGCTGTGGTTTTCGTGTTGAAGATTTGGAGGCACTACTTATATGGTACAAAGTGCACGATCTTCACCGACCATAAGAGCTTAAAGTACTTCTTTGAGCAGAAGGATCTCAACATGAGGTAGAGAAGGTGGTTAGAGCTCATCAAGGATTATGATTGTGAGATCCACTATCATCCGGGGAAGGCCAACGTGGTGGCCAACGCCCTTAGCCGAAAAGAGAGACCCGAGCTGATTCGGGTGAAGGCGTATCAGTTAGTGATCGCCTCAACTCTGAACGAATGAGAGGTCTAGTTGCGAAACTGGGAGAAAACATCCACCAGGTTAGAACCCGCTTTGGACGAATGTGGATCACTCATTATGGAGATATACGAGGGCGAATCATGGATGAAGCTTACAAGACTCGATGCTCCATTCACCCCAATGCCACCAAGATGTATCAAGACATAAAGAAGGACTACTAGTGGCCGGGTATGAAACGTGACGTGGTGGAGTTTGTGAGTAAGTGCCTTACTTGCTTGCAAGTGAAGGCAGAGCATCAGAAGCCTTACGGGAAGATCCAACCATTGGATATACCCGAGTGGAAATGGGAGCACATCACCATGGACTTCATTACGAAGTTACCCCGCACGGCGAGGGGGTATGATGCCATCTAGGTGATTGTTGATCGTCTAACCAAGAGTGCTCACTTCCTGCCGATCCGCGAGACGTACTCATCTGAAACACTGGTGGATCTGTTCATCAAGGAGATTGTAGCTCGTCATGTCATGCTGGTGTCTATCGTGTCGGATCGTGACACCCGATTCACATCGATGTTTTCGAAGAGATTCCATGACGCAATGGGGACGAGGCTACATATTAGCACAACTTATCATCCTCAGAAAGATGGTCAGTCTGGGAGGACGACTCAGATGCTCGAGGATATGCTCCGAGCGTGTGTGATCGATTTTAGGGGAAGTTGGAATAATCACTTACCGTTAGCGGAATTCTCATATAATAATAGTTATCATGCTAGTATTGGCATGCCACCTTATGAGATGCTATAAGGTAGAAGATTTAGAACACCTGCTTGTTGGGGTGATATTGGTCAAAAGGAGTTAGGAAGTATCAAAGTGATCGAGGCTATGACAGAAAATCTAGAAAAGATCAAAGCCTTTATGAGGGCAGTTAAGGATAGACAGAAGTCGTATGCTGACAAGAGACATAGACCGATTGAGTTCCAGGTGGGTGACGGGGTTATGTTGAAAGTCTCACCCTGGAAAGGTATCATTCGGTTTAGAAAGCGGGGCAAGTTGAGCCCGAGGTACATAGGGCATTTCCGAATCATCGCTCGAGTAGGAGAGGTGGCCTATAGGCTGGAGTTGACTAGTGAGTTAAGTGGAATTCACCTGACATTCCATGTATCTCATCTGCAGAAGTGTTTAGCATACGAGGGTATGGTTGTACCACTGGGAGATATCAAAGTAGATGAACGGCTCAATAATGTGGAGCAACCAGTGGCGATCATCGATCGTAAAAAGAAAAGGTTAAGGAATAAGGTGGTTCCCCTTGCTCGTGTACAATGGAAGCATATGAAGGGATCCGTGTCTACGTAGGAGACTGAAGAAGAGATGAGGCAGCATTACCCACATCTGTTTGAGGAATAACAGATTTCGGGGATGAAATCTATATCAGAGGGGTGGACTTGTAACACCCGGATATTTTTAATAGATGAGAAAGAAATCATAAATGCAAATAAAGGAGGAAATATAATTTAACCCAAAGTTGAGTGGTTAAAAGTGTCAAAATGACAAAAAGTATCAAAAGTTGGTACAAAAGTGGGCATGGCCGCCCACTCTAATCTGCACATCAACTTTCATTCGGTTTTAGGGAGAGAAAGAGTAGAGAGTTCGAGTTTCTAGAGAGAAGAAGAAGAGGAATTCAAATTCAAGGTAAGAATTCATTGTTTTAAGTGTTCTTGACTGATTTTTAGTCTTGGTTACATGCTTATATGTGTTTGTATGTTCAGTTGTGTGTTTTTGGTGGGTTTTAGGTGCTTGAGCTCATAACCAACGGGTTTAAAGAAGTCTACCCGAAAGTTTGACAAAGGTGAGTTCTAGACCCCGTCTTTTTACTTATTTAAACATTCTTTGGGGCTGAAGTGTATTAAAAAGGTTTATAATTATTATGCATGCGTACCTGTAAGTTTTATGCTTACATGATGATGTTTTATGGTTGTTATGTGTCATTTACACTTAGAAAGTGTTATTAAGCTTAGAATAAGTAAATATGATAATTGGGACTGTAATGTTAGGAACATGCCAAACAGGTTTGTCATGCGCCTAAATAAGGCCCATGCGCCTAAATTTGCCTTAGAAAAATTTCTAAGTCTGGTCATGCACCCAAATCGGGCCCATGCACCTAAACAGTACCCCATACGTCTGGAAATGCCTTTGAATTTCTAAGTATAAGTCCATGCGTCTGCACAGTAGTCCATGCGCCTAGGATTTAGTCTCAGACGTCTAAGCACACCCCATACGCCCAAATAGTGCCCATGCGCCTGAAATGGCTCATGCACCTAAGTGTTGAAACTCCCAAGTAAGACCATGTGCCTGCATAGTTGCAATGCACCTAAACAGGCCTCATGCGCCTGCATCATGCTCATGCGCCTAGATCACTTAGACTGTTTTCTGAAATTTGAGAAAAATAGAATGATTAAGGTTTGACCCAAGTTTGACTTAGGGTTTTTTTAATAGTCATTACATTGCATTATTATAAGTTGTTCTTATGATCATAATAATTATTATTGTGTGACTTATGTGGTGTGTTTATGATCATAAATGCAAGTATTATCGTTAACAAAGTGAAAGGTTAATGATAAAGAAAAGTGGAATGTAATTAAAATAATGAAAGTCTTGCAAGCTTATAGGAGGTGCACGACCGTGTTGTCGTTAGCTCAACTGTGATGCGGGTTAGCTACCCCAAAGGATGCGCACAGGGTCAATCATTGAGATTGGCAGGACCCTTATAGCATACCCTTGATGACTGGGTCAGCTTCGTGAACATAATTTGTGGTCTATTTATAGACCACAGGCCCAGCACCAGTTTCACGCACATAGTGTGGGGTATTGCACATTGTTCCACATAGACAGTGAAAGATAAAGTTAAAAAGCACGAAATGAACAAAGGTGTATAGTAAAGAAAGAAAGAAAGAATGCATTACCTTGATGTATAGTTGATGTGTGCTCACGTCAAAAGTAAGGAAAGTATTTTATAAAAAGAGTATTTTCATATATTTACATTATACAAGGTAGTTTAATACTTTTAAAAACTAGGGCTCACTCAGCAACGCTGACTTTTATACATTTTCAGTTGGCAGGTAAATATTGCTGAGGATGGCACGCAGAAAAAGCTACTCGGCGGGACAAGACTGGCATCCATTCAATACTTATGATATTGTTGTTTTGTAATGCAATTAAACAGTCTTTTGTAACTCATACTCCATTGTATTGCTTAACAATAGTATTTATTAATAAACATGAATGGCTTTTGTTACAGTAATTCCGCTGCTTATTTTATGAAACGTATATTATTATGTATCTATGATGCAACGAATGACCAACTGTGAGGTGTCCGGGAACGGGGCCTGACAAGTTGGTATCAGAGCAATAGTTTAAGTGAATTGGGTAAAATATTTTCAAAAACCTAAACTTAAGCTGAAAATAGGACAAATAGAGGGATGTTGGCCCGAGTAGCTACGTGCCATCAGGTATTTCTTTCCTTAAAGTTAATCAGTATTATGTGTGTGTGCTATTTGACTTATGTGTTCCTAGTAGATCTAGATACTGATGTAGTCAGGATAGGAAATGGTTGGGGTGTGAAGAGTAAAGTAAGTAGTTAATCACAACTGGCCACTGTAATTAGGGACTTACTATACTTGACATAAACTGAACAATTGCCTTGAATGATTGTGTTAGTGTTGAATCTTATAGCGTTTAGGGAATGGCTGGACAAACATCTTCTAAGGCTTCTAGAGGTAGAGGTTATGGTGGACATGATACTGGGCCACGTGTGACCAGGAGTAGTGCTAAGGCTCCTGAGACGGCTCACGAGAACCCTAAGTTTCATGGTCGAAGTAAGGAGAATGAGAATGCCAGCTTAAATGCCTCAGCTAGGGAGGCGATTGCTGATGAGATACACCAGGTCATGCAGACAGTCTTATCGTCTGTAGTGACCGAAGTTATCAGAGCTGTGAGGAATGAGGAGAGGAAAGAGAAGGGAGATAGGAAGGGATAAACGGACAAGGAAAGCAAAGGGGAGAAGGAATAACCGATGATGAGGAGGATGATTCAGTGGGGGTAACGACCAAGGGGTGTAGTTATTGGGCATTCCAGAGGTGTAAACCTCCGACCTTCGATGGCAATGGTAATGTTGCTGCCGCTCACCGCTGGGTAAGGGAGATGGAAGCGGTGCTTGAGATCAGCGAGTGTCGTGAAGACCAGAAGGTGAAGTTCGCTACTCACTCTTTTGTTGACTAAGCGTTGTGTAGGTGGGACAACATTGTCTAAGCTGAGGGTGCCTGAGCCATCGGGAAGTTGTGATGGAAGGAACTGAAGCAGGATCCATGACCCACCAGCAATACACCACCAAATTCACAAAATGGTGAGGCTGGTGCCGGATCAGGTGATGTCGGTGTCAAAGAAGATCAAGAGGTAACTCCAAGGACTGCCAGCTGATATTCGCTGACACCTGATCGCTGCACAACCAGGTACCTTTCGATCTACAGTAGGCCTGGCGGGGAGATTGTATGATAAGTGAGAGGAGACTGTGGTGGAGGTGAAGAAGATGAGTGGTGGTGATAAGAACTGGAACAGGAAGAGGTTTGGACGTGGTGGCTTCACTCCAAACAACGAGAAGATGAAGGTGGATGATCGTAGGTGTCGTCAAGCCCAGGACTGAGGAAGTGTGGTAAATGTTGAAGGGAGCATATCGGTGAGTGTAGGTTGGGATTGAATTTATGCTTCTGGTGTGGCAAGGCTGGCCACGTCGCTAGAGACTGTAGGGTGCTAAGGTGTTATATATGTGGCAAGGAGGGCCACGCGAGCAAAGACTGCAAGAAGCCGAGGGCGGAGAGCTCTGGAATGAAGAAGAAGCCGGAGGAAGGAGAATAGAGGGCGAGTGCTAGAGCTTACACCATGACCTGGGAGGAAGCCAGAGTAGATCCGATGTCGTGTCAGGTATGTTTCTAGTAAATCAAACTTATGCCTCTGTATTATTTGATTCTGGTGGTAGTAGAAGTTTATTTCTACTACTTTTTATGCTAAGTTGTCTGCTAGTAGTAGAAGCATTAGTGAGCCATTCGATGTAGAAACTGCTATTGGTAAGTCCACTAGAATTACTGACTTGATATAGGGTTGTGCCATAGAACTAGAAGGTCATAGGTTTTCTGACAATTTAGATGTGATGCCCCTAGGTGGATTTGATATAGTACTAGGGATGGACTGGTTAGCAACCTATGAGGCAACATCGTATGTCGCAAGAAGATGATTCGACTAGTTGTGCCCGATGGTAGTTTGGTGACGGTTTACGGAAATCGCGTTAATATGATCCCGAAGGTGATTTCGATGGTGGTGGCGGGGAAGTGCATGAGACGTGGATGTAGGGCCTATCTGGCCTACGTAAGACATGTGGACGCGTCTGTACCATAACTATCTGACGTGCCAGTAGTGCGTGAATTCCCAGAAGTGTTTCCAGAAGACTTACCAGGTGTGCCACCAGATCATGAGATTGAGTTCCAGATTGATTTGATACCCGGTGCTCAACAGGTTTCCAAGGCACCATATCGACTAGCTCTGACAAAAATGAAGGAACTCATGGATCAAATGCAAGAGTTGATGGATAAAGGGTTTATCCAACGAGTATCTCTCCTTAGGGTGCTCCGGTCTTGTTTGTAAAGAAAAAGGATGGTAGTATGCGGCTGTGCATCGACTACCACGAGCTAAACAAGTTAACGGTGATGAATCGGTATCCATTACTGAGGATAAGTGACTTGTTCGATCAGCTCCAAGGAGCCAGCTGGTTTTCGAGGATAGATCTTCGATCTGGCTACCATCAACTGAAGGTGAAAGAGCAAGACATTCCTAAGACAACTTTTCGTACGCGTTATGGACACTACAAGTTTCTCGTTATGTCTCTTGGATTAACTAACGCGCCAGCTGCCTTTATGGACTTGATGAATAGGTGTGTCGGCCGATGTTAGATAAATCGGTGATCGTGTTATTGATGATATCCTGATTTACTCTAAGAGTGAGGAAGAACATGCGCCGCATACGCGAGGTATTGGAGACACTTAGGAGAGAGAATTTGTATGCTAAATTCTCTAAGTGTGCTTTTGATTGTGCGAGGTTCAATTTTTTGGTCATGTTGTTAATGTCGAGGGAATCATGGTGGACCCGGCAAAGGTTGAGGCAGTGATGCAGTGGAAGTCTCCAAAGACCCCATCCGAGATCCGCAGCTTCTTAGGTTTGGCGGGATATTTCAAGAGATTCATTCAAGACTTCTCCAAGATAGCCTCACCATTGACAAAGTTGACTCGCAAGGATGTGAAGTTTGTGTGGGGTCGAGAACAAGAGAGTGCATTTGAGGAGTTAAAAAGTAGATTAACCCAAGATCCTGTCTTGAAATACCCGATGGAAGTCAAGACCTAGTGGTGTATTTGGATGCTCTCTTATTCTGGGCTAGGTTGCTTGTTTGCAACGTGGAGGGTGATAGCCAACGCATCCAACAACTGAAACCCACGAAGTCAACTACCCCTACACACGATTTGGAGTTACAGTTGTGGCTTTCACGTTGATTATTTGGAGGCACTACTTACATGGTACAAAGTGCACGATCTTCACCGACCACAGAGCTTAAAGTACTTCTTTGAGCAGAGGATCTCAACATGAGGTAGAGAAGGTGGTTAGTGCTCATCAAGATTATGATTATGAAGCCACTACCATCCAAGCAAGGCCAACGTGGTAGCCGACGCCCTTAGCCGAAAAGAGAGACCCGAGCCGATTCGGGTGAAGGCGTATCAGTTAGTAATGACCTCGGACGTGATGACCCAAGTGAAAGAATTTCAAGATGAGGCGTCGAAAGAAGATCGCCTCAACTCTGAACGAATGAGAGATCTAGTCGCGGAACTGAGAGAAAACACCCACAGGGTAAGAACCCGCTTTGGACGAATGTGGATCCCTCGTTATAGAGATTTACGAGGGTGAATCATAGATGAAGCTCACAAGACTCGATACTCCATTCACCCCGTGCCACCAAGATGTATCAAGACATGAAGAAGGACTACTGGTGGCCGGGTATGAAACGTGACTGGTGGAGTATGTGAGTAAGTGCCTTACTTCTTGCAAGTGAAGGTAGAGCATCAGAAGCCTTACAGGAAGATCCAACCTTTGGATATACCAAGTGAAGTGGGAGCACATCACCATGGACTTCATTACAAAGTTACCCCGCACGGCGAGGGGGTACGATGCCATCGGTGATTGTTGATCGTCTAACCAAGAGTGCTCACTTTCCTACCGATCCGCGAGACGTACTCATCTAAAAGACTGGCAGATCTATTCATCAAGGAGATTATAGCTCGTCATGGCGTGCCAGTGTCTATTGTGTCAGATCATGACCCCCGATGCACATCGAAGTTTTGGAAGAGATTCCATGACGCATGAGGACGAGGCTACAACATTAGCACGACTTATAATCCTCAGACAGATGGTCAGTCTGAGAGGACGATTCAGACGCTCGAGGATATGCTCTGACCAGGGGTGATCGATTTTGGGGAAGTTGTGATGATCACTTACCGTTAGCGGAATTCATATAATAATAGTTATCACGCTAGTATTGGCATGCCACCTTATAAGATCTATACGGTTGAAGATGTAGAACACCTGCTTGTTGGGGTGATATGGTCAGAAGGAGTTAGGAAGTATCGAAGTGATCGAGTCTACGATAGAAAATCTAGAAAAGATCAAAGCCTTTATGAAGGCAGCTAAGGATAGACAGAAGTCGTATGCTGATAATGGATGTAGACCGATTGAGTTCCAGGTGGTTGATAGGGTTATGTTGAAAGTCTCACCCTGGAAAGGTATCATTCGATTCAGAAAGCGGGGCAAGTTAAGCC
>CM044003.1:69693182-69750208 GCA_024085815.1 Flaveria linearis | reverse complement strand
TACATACATACATACATACATACATACATATATACATACATACATATGTTTTTTTCAGGACTTCGATTAAAATAAGAACTCATAGAACTCTTGTTAACATTGATCATACTAATCTGGTTTGAGATTAAAGGGTAATCATGTAAATTAATATCAAATCAATTTGTAATTAAGCTTTAAGGGTATGTTAGTAAAATGAGACCATTAGTTTTTTGGAAACCCCTAGAAATAGAAAATATCTCGTATTTTACTCCTCTCTCCTTTATTCCTAGATTTTTTTTGGCTAAAAACCCATTTAAACATATATGCATCAGATCAAATTGTAAAATTATATCCACCGGATTGTCAAAGTGTATAATTTACATAATTTACATATATGTAAATTTTTGTAAAAAATTCATAACAAACAATGTACCTAACTTAAATATATGATAACACGTTACATGTACATCATGTTGTTAGATGTTGTATGAACTCAAGCGATTATAATTTGAAAGATATTTCTTTACAGTATTGAGTTCACATACATGTAAGTTAGTGTATCAAATTTATATGTATGTAATTAGAATTATACAACCAAACTAAAAACAATAACCATAATTCATTGATATAGCTATGATTTACATATACGTGATCAAATATTAAACGTTTCATTAAGTATATGTAAACAAGTTTACATATACATTAATGTATATGTAAAATTTTACATCTAGGTTTACATAGATGTAAGTCTGTATGCATATATGTAAGCGCTCCAATGTTGTATGTATACAAACATCAAAACTTAAACCTTTTACGCGGTCATCATCATCTTTATCAAGCCATCATCTTCATCGTCGTCGTCATTTCATCTTCGATTCATCTTCATCATCATCATTTTCATCTTATAACTCTGTGCGATATCATCATTTTCATTTGCTGCAAAAACATTTCCTACTCTTTTGATCCATTCTATTATTACCATCCTCAACAATAACAATATCATTAATGATTTTGTACATCTGATTTTGAATCACCAAGCAGGGTCCCCGTTGTATCCAAACCTTACTAGATGATATGTAGCTTTTAAAGGAATGTAATTTATTAGAAATCATGATATGGAACTTAATTGAGATATACGAGAACTAAAAATAACTAACCTCCAATCGATTTTGAAAGGCTGTTCAAATGGATTGCGAAAGAGAAAACAATGACGTTCAATGAAATCTGCGATTCTTTTAATTTAGAATGATGATTTCAAACTGATTTCATATGTAAAATGATTGGGATATTCAAATCAGATGGAAAAATACGATGATGAAGATCAAATAATATGAAAAGGGAAATTGGATATTAATTGAAAATACATAACTTCCCAAATCAAGGGAGTGAAAAAAGGAAATCAAGTAATGCATAATTATGAAGTACATTAGTATCCTTTACATCTAAATTAAATACAAAATAATAATTCTATTAATAAATGGCTAGATGAGTTCTCATAGTTCTCAAGATCTTTAGAAGTCCTGAAAAAAGATCCTGACCCTATATATATATATATATATTATATATATAAAGAGAGAGAGAGAGGAGGAATCTTAAGAAAACCACAATGTTATATGAAAACTAGAGAAAACCAATAAAAGCAGTCACATAACTTAAAAATTTTTTATCACTACCTTTTATATTGTGTGTGTGTGTATATTAATAAGGATACGGATCAAATGAAAAAACATAGCATAGTTTTACATATACATCACATATAGGTTACATATATGTAATCATTTTTCATTCGACATAGTGTTACGTATACGTAAGACTCTTCATTCTCGTATTTATGTTTAACATATATGTACTAAATACTTAAATAATCTTTTAACAATCAAAATAACATAAAATTTATGAATTATGTAATTAATTTTTGTGGTTTTCTTTGGTTTTCACATAACTATTGGTTTTCTTAGGAACCATCCCCTATATAAACGTCGTAGACCGATTGAGTTCCAGGTGGGTGATAGTGTTATGTTAAAAATCTCACCTTGGAAGGGTATCACTCGGTTTAGAAAGCGGGCATGTTGAGCCAAGGTATATAGGACCTTTCCAAATCATTGCCCGAGTAGGAGAGGTGGACTATAGGTTGGAACTGCCCCCAACCAGTGGCGATAATTGATCGTAAGGAGAAGAGGTTAAGGAATAAAGTGGTTCCTCTTGTGTGAGTACAGTGGAAGCACAGGAAGGGATCCGAGTCTACATGGGAGATTGAAGGAGAGATGAGGCAGCATTACCCTCATCTGTTTAAGGAATAACAGGTTTCGGGGACGAAACCTATATAAGGGGGGTGGACTTGTAACACCTGGTTATTTTTAAAAAGATATGAGGAAGGAATAAAAGTAGAGGAAAAGAAAGAAAATATAAGTTAACCCAAGTAGAGGGGTTAAAGTGTCAAAAAGGTAAAATATCAAAAAGTTGGTACAAAAGTGGGCATGGCCACCCACTCTTGCCTGCACACTTCTTCCATTATGTTATAGAGAGAGATTGAGCAGAAAACTCTCGGAAGATTGTAGAAGAAGCAGGAGAATTCAAAGTTTTTGGTAAGAATTCTTGGTTTTGTGATGTTATAAATAGTTCTAGTCTCGGTCATATGCTTAAAAGTGTTATTATATGTTCGGGTGTGTATGTGTGTGGGTTTTAGGTGTAAACACGGCTGAGAAAGCTCAAGAGAAGGGTTCAAACCCGAAAGTGGCTAAGGTGAGTTCTAGAACCCCCTTTTTTATCATGTTTTGAACAACTTTGGCGCTAGAAAATGCATGTGTGTATGTTTTATAGAAATAAATTTCTACCCGTATGTGTGTGTGAAGGTGTATGTGGGTGGGTGTATGTGGGTGGGTGTATGTTTTTGGTGTAAATGATATTATGGTTATGATTAAGTATGTATTTTGTTGCTTAGAATGTAAGAACTAATCTTAGAACATGATAGATTTGGATTTGGGACTGAAAATAAGCTGATTAGTAAAAGTTAGTTACTCAAACGTCTAAATAGTATACCATGCGTCTAACGGTTAAATTTTCTAAGTGTTCTCAACCGCCCAAAAGCTCAACCGCCCAAACAGTGCCTAACCGCCTAAGTACCCATGCGTTTAAGTTAGGCCCATACGGCTGAATAGTGCCCAACCGTCTAGATTATTGACTAGATTGACTAAGTGTAGGCCCAAACGCCTGAATAGTGCCCATGCGCCTAAATAGGCTCATGCGTCTAAGTGAAAAATGACCAAGTGTCAGTCCAGACGGCTGCATAGTGGCCAAACGTCTGAACAAGGCAGAAACGCCCAATTAGTGCCCATGCGTCTAGACACTTAGAATATTCTGAAATTTTAGGAAGAACAGAAAGTCTAGGGTTTTGACCAGGTTTGACTTATGGGTAATAATTACCCATTATAAGCATGACTATGGAATGACTTAGGGTTATGGAATGTATGATTTATGTATGGTATGTATAACATGTTATCTTAAAATGATGATTAACCGTATTTATATAAATACGTTATATATTATGTTATTAGTTTACGTAGTACGACGATTGAATGATAGAACATAAAGAATAACATAACGAAATGAAAGATAAAACGTAATGAGAGAAAGAATGGCTTGCAAGCAAAATGAAAGGAGGTGCACGACCATGTTGTCGTTAGCTCAACTGTGATGCGGGTTAGCTACCCCAAAGGATGCATACAGGGTCGATCATTGAGATTGACAAGGCCCTTTGGTATGCCCGAGGTGAGTGGATTAGCTTTGTGCACAATGTTCGTGGTTTAATTACAACAGGTCCAGCATCAGCTTCGTGTAAAATGTTAGGGGTAGGACCAATTGGTTTGAATGAACAGAGAGATGACTTGCCCTAGGTGACTAGATCAGCTTCGTGCACAATGTTCGTGGTCTAATTACCACAGGTCCAGCATCAGCTTCGTGCACAATGTTCGGGGTATTGTTCATCGATCCATATGAATGTAAAAGAATGACTTAACATACTAAAGAAAGAAAGAAAGAAAGAAAACAAGTAAGAAAGTAAAAGAATGATAATGAGTACGTTACGAAAGAATAAGAATGAAAGTAACAGAATGATAACGAAAAGCATGAAACGAAAATATGCTATGAATATGATGGTAAACAATGAATGATAATGAAAGTTAAAAGTATTATTCTCTACCTGTACGTATGATGCATGATCGTGTATGAAAGTAAGGAAAGGTTTTAACGAAAGTGAAGTATTTATTTATAAAACTAGAGCTCACTAAGTAACGCTGACTTTTATGTGTTTTCCAGTTGGCATTTAAAAGTTGCTGAGGATGGCACGGGATAGCTACTTGGCATTTTTGGGATGACATTCCATTCGTATAATAATGATGTTTTTGTGATGTAATGCAATTTATAATATTTTGTAATAGTTAACTGTATTGTATTACGTTGCAAAATGTGTCATTAAATTTATGAAATGGTTTCAAATAATTTCCGCTGTGTGTTTTTAAATAAGTTGTATGTTTTATGTGCGATGAATGACCAACTGTGAGGTGCCCGGGATCGGGGGCTGACAAGTTGGTATCAGAGCCAAAGTTTAAGTGAAATGGGTAAATATTTTTAAAAGAAACCTAAACTTAAACTGAGTATGGGACAAAGGGAATGGATGCCAGCCCAAGTAGCTACGTGCCATCAGGTATTTTCATTAATGTTAACCGGTATCATGTGGGCATGTTATTTGATCTGTTTGCCCTTAGTAGATTTAGATACTGATGTAGTCAGGATAGGAAATGCTTGGGGTGTGAAGAGTAAAGTAAGTGGCTAATCACAACTGGCCACTGTAATTAGGGACTTACTATACTTGACATAAACTGAGCTTTACCTTGAATGATTATGTTAGTGTTTAAATCTTATAGCGTGTTAAAGAATGGCTGGAGATAGATCTTCTAAGGCTTCAGGAGGCGGAGCATGTGGTGGACATGATGCTGAACCACAGGCCATAAGAGGAAGGCCTAGAGTTGAGAAGGCGACCCATGAAGAGCCTGAGACCTGACATCCAGAGGGTGGTGATGAGAGTGCTAACTTGAGAGCCTCGGTGAAGGAGGCCGTGGTGGAGGAAGTTCATCAGGTCATGCAGATGATCTTGCCGTCCGTAGTGACCGAAGTGATTAAGGCTGTTGGAGAAGGAGAGAGGAGGGACAGGAACAGGTCTTCAGGAGGGAGAGAGCAACCCGAGACCGAGACAGTTATCCCTACTGACGAGGAAGACGAGGAAGAAGAGCCCGTGCCGGAGGCAGCATGAGGCTGTAACTATGGGGCATTTCAGATATGCAAGCCCCCTACCTTCGATGATAATGGCACTGCTGCTGCTGCTCACTGATGGGTGAGGGAGATGGAGGCTGTTCTAGAAATCAGCGAGTGCCGGGAATACAAGAAGGTGAAGTTCGCCACTCATTCGTTTGTGGACTCGGCCTTATGCTGGTAGGTTTGTCCAAGCCGAGGGTAGCAGGGCGATTAGTAGAATGTGGTGGAGCGAGCTGAAGAAGTTGGTGATTGAGGAGTTCTGTCATTGGGAGTTGGATAAGTTGGAAAGGGAGTTCCTGCAGCTGGAAGCGGGAACCATGACACATCAACAATACACCACCAAGTTCAACGAGATGGCACGGCTGGTGCCGGATCAGGTGGCGCCCCTATCACGAAAGATCAAAAGATACATTCAGGGCTTGCCAGCGGATATCCGTAGGCACATGATCGTCGCCCGACCGAGTACGTTTAGGTCGGTGGTTGACTTGGCTGGGAGATTGTATGACGAGAGGGAGGTGGTGGTGGTTGAGAAGAAGAAGACAGGTGGTGAGGATCAGAACTGGAACTGGAAACGGTTTAGGCGGGGTGGCTTTACCCTGAATGACAAGAAGGCGAGGGTGGACGATCGAGGGGTGATTGTCGCAGGCTCAGGAGTGAAGAGGTGCGGGAAGTGTGGAAAGGAGCACGCTGGCGAGTGTAGGCTGGGGCTTAATGTCTGTTTCAAGTGAGGGAAGCCCGACCACACATCTAGAGATTGCAAAGCAGCGAGGTGCTTCAATTGTGGTGAAGTAGGCCATATGAGCAGGGAGGGCAAGAAGCCGAGGGCAGAGAGTTTCGGAGTAGGGAAGAAGACTGGGAGTGAGGAGCAAAGGGCAAGCGCCAGGGCATTTACAATGACCAGAGAGGAGGCTATGATGGACCCCGATGTTGTGTCAGGTACGTTTATAGTAAATCAAACTCTTGCTTATGTGTTATTTGATTCTGGTGCTAGTAGGAGTTTTATTTCTGCTACTTTTTGTGCTAAATTGCCTGTTAGTAGTAGATGTATGATGAGCCCTTTGATGTAGAAACTTCTATTGGTAAATCCACTAGAATAACTGATGTGATAGAGGACTGTGTCATAGAATTAGAAGATTATAGGTTTGCTGCTAAGTTACATGTGATGCCCCTAGGTGGATTTGATGTAGTACTAGGGATGGATTGGTTAGCAACCTATGAAGCAAACATCATGTGTCAAAAGAAGATGATTAGATTGACAGCGTCTGATGGGAGTTCGGTGACGATATATGGTGATCGAGCTATGACGATTCCGAAAGTGATTTCGATGGCGGTGGCAGGAAAGTGCATGAGGCGTGGATGTAGTGCTTACCTGCCTACGTGAAGGATGTGGACACGTCAATAACACAATTGTCCGATGCACCGGTGGTGTGTGACTTTCCTGATGTGTTTCCAGAGGATTTATCAGGTGTGCCACCGGTTCGTGAAATCGAATTTCAAATTGACTTGATACCCGGTGCTCAGCTTGTCGCTAAGGCACCGTATCGGTTGGCTTTGACTGAGATGAAGGAATTGATAGAGCAACTGCAGGAGTTACTGGATAAGGGTTTCATTAGACCGAGTATCTCTCCTCGAGGTGCTCCGATCTTGTTCGTGAAGAAGAAGGATGGTAGTATGAGGATGTGCATCGACTACCGTGAGTTGAACAAGTTGACAGTGAAGAACCAGTATCCATTACCAAGGATTGATGACTGTTTTATCAGCTCCAAGGTGCCAGCTGGTTCTCGAGGATAGATCTTCGATCTGGCTACATCAGTTGAAGGTGAAGGAGCAAGATATTCCTAAATAGCTTTTTGCACACGTTATGGACACTACAAGTTTCTCGTCATGTCTTTTGGTTTAACCAACGCGCCAGCTGCTTTTATGGACTTGATAAATCGAGTGTGCCAGCCGATGTTAGATAAATCAGTGATTGTATTATCAATGATATCCTGATTTATTCAAGGAACGAAGAAGATCATGCCGATCACATTCGGGAAGTGTTGGAGATATTGAGGAGGGAGAAGTTGTATGCTAAGTTTTCGAAGTGCGCATTCTGGTTGCGCGAGTTTAGTTCTTGGGTCACGTGGTAAATGCTGAAGGAATCATGGTGGACCTGACAAAGGTTGAGGCCGTGATGCAATGGAAGTCTCCAAAGACGCCATTCGAGATTCGTAGTTTCTTGGGATTGGCGAGCTACTACAGGAGATTTATTCAAGACTTTTCCAAGGTAGCCTCACCTTTGACAAAGTTGACTCGTAAGGATGTGAAGTTCGTGTGGGGTCGAGAACAGGAGGATGCTTTCGAGGAATTAAAGGCGAGATTAACACAAGCTCCTATCTTGACATTACCCGAAGGTAGTGAAGACTTAGTGGTATATTCGGATGCATCTTATTCCGGGCTAGGTTGCGTATTGATGCAACGTGGAAGTGTGATAGCCTAGGCATCCCGACAGCTAAAAACCCATGAAGTCAATGTTGGATCATGATAAGGCTGGTAAGGCTGGTGCAACCAAAACCACTTCACATTGTCATTTTGGTGCTACATTCAAGGGCTTCCGAAGCTAAGCATGAGATCTTCCGAGAGTCTGAAGAACAACAGCTGAAGACAAAGTCTGAAAGCTTCCGAAGACAAAGTCTAAAGACTTTCGAAAACAAAGTCTGAAGACTTCCGAAGACAAAGTCTGAAGAAAGAGCTGAAGACAAAGTCTGCTTCCGAAGACAAAGAAGACTCCAAGCCTTGGAAGAAGCAGTCTTCCGAAGTATAAGTGGCTTCGGAAGAAGTTATTCTTCCGAAGCATTTTTATCCTTCGGAAGACATTGCTATGTCCAGTAGATATAAGTATGGTCCCTGACAGTCCGCTTCAGACCTCTGATACAGCATGGCATCTTCCTAAAGAGCCATGTTGTTGACCATACTTTATTCTACTGTTCACCTTTTTATGATAGTACATGTTACCAACTTTAGTTGGTGACAAAAGGTAAGTCAGGGACATGTCCTGACTACCAACTCTTAGGCAAAATGTCTAAGATACCTTACCTATAGTCTTGTAGTATAGATATTTGGTTAGAGGTTTCCAGCTGGTATCAAAGTATATCCGGCTGTAGGTAGTATTATATATATCTTCTCCTTGTAACTCATTAAAGAGAGCGATTTTGAGTCCAAGAGTCTTGTAATCCTTTGAGTTGAGAAGCAATATATAGAAGTACCTTGAAAATTTACATTCTGTGTTTATTTCCTGCTTGTTACTTGTTATATTGTGATCAAGTCTTCATAGACTCTTGCTGAGCGTTGTTCAAAGGTGAGTTTGAGAGAAAAACCTTCTATTGACCACACATACGATCCTGCAATTGGTATCAGAGCTCCAGGCTCTTGATTGTGAGATCTTACCATCCAAATCAACCTGTTTTCACTCCTCACCACAAACCACTCACTCAAATTGCCGCTCTCACTAATGCTGATATGGAGACCGGTACCATGACCAAGTCCCCACTAATCACCCTGAAGATTTTGACACATGGTGCATTAGAATGGAAGGCTTCATCAAGTGTCAAGACTCAAGGATGTGGGACTCCATTGTCAATGGTCCCTTCATACCAAGCACCACTTCTGCTACTGGTAATCGCATCATTCCAAAAGATGTTGATGATTACTCAGAAGAAGATAGGAAGAGAATAGAGCTAGATCAAAAGGCTATGACTTCTCTCTAAACTGCTCTCCCCAATTCCGTCTACAGAGGCTTCAAGAAGTGCAAGCAGCCAGCCAAAGATTTATGGGATGCATTGAAGCTTATGTATGAAGGATCCAAGGAAACCCTAGAGAACAAGAAGGATCTCTTGAAGCAGCAGTTTAAGAACTTTACTTTCAAGGCTGGTGAGACCTTGACTCAACAATACTTCAGGTATGTTGAAATAGTAGATACTCTGGTGGATATTGGAGTAGCTCTTGAGAATAGAGACATAGTTAGGAAGTTCATGTCTTCCCATCCTAAACTATGGACACACTATTGTGTTGTAATCAAGAGAACTTCGGACCTTAAGACTCTTACTCTCACAGAGTTGTATGGTATCCTAAGTGCATTCTAGATGGAGATGAACATGCAGAACTCCTCTGGTCACTCCAACAACCAACTAAGTTCAGCCCTTCATGTGGTTGAAAGGGAAATCACAAAACCACAACATCAGTTGCCGTGCTACCCTGACAACTCACATAATGGACCCTACATTACTCTACCTGAGACTCCAAAGTCTCAAAAGGTTCAACACATTCCTTTCAGGATGGTTGTGCCTTTGTCTCTGGAAGTGGACACTCTGGTGATTTTAATACTGCTTTGATGATCTTGAGTGCTTCAGTCCAGATGATGTGGAGTATGTGGACATTGTCCAACAGATGGCTCTCTTAACTTACAGAGCGAAGAAGTTCTTCAAGAGAATTGGAAGGCAATTCCCTCAAAACCCAGCCAACAACAAGTTTGGGTTTGATAAGAGCAAAGCAAAGTGTTACAACTGCAACCAACTAGGTCACTTTGCTAGGGAATGCAAGGCTCCTAAGAATAACCCGGGAACCCCAAAGGCCTCCACACATCCCACTGCTTCAAAGCATGAAGAGAAGTCAACTGAAACAGCTGCAGTAGCTCAAGAAGTTGACTGGAGCTTCATGGTACAGGATGTGACTCCCGCTCAAGCACTCATGGCCGGAACTGATGATGATCAGGTATATGAACATCTTTGTACTACTGCCTGTATTGCTAAAGTTTAACTCTATAAGGATTACATTTCAGAAATCAGATCTGAGGTTGAGTCTTTAAATGTGTTAAAATCTGATTTTAAAAGAGCTGAATCTGACTATCAAAAGAAAATTGAAGAGTTAGAGAAAACTGTGTCTCTTTTAAAACATGAAAAGACTAATTATAAGACTCAAATTAAAGATCTGATCTCCAAACTATCTGAAGTTCAAGCCCAGTTTGTCACTACTGAGGCTCAGGCCAGGAAGCAAGCTATTGCTGAGCAAAACTTCCAAACTATTCTTGCATCATCCTCTCATTCCAAAATGTTTTATCAAAACAAAGAAGGGTTGGGAACCAATGAAATAGCTCCACCACACTCTTAGGAGTCTATTAGACTACCTAGATGTGGTACTGAAGAGCAAGAGGTTCCAACTGCTGACCCTTCTCCATTGGAACTAGAGGAGGAGGCAAAAATATTGGCCACCACAGGGGAGAAACAGGAGGATACACTCATCTCCACTGTGAAGACCAAATCCTAACCACCAAGGCAAGAAGAAGCAGAGCTAAAGCTGCAAGAAGGACTGCTAAGAAGGTTGCAGAATCCAAGCTTAAGATTGACCCTAAGCAAAAGGGTGTCTTCATTTCTGCTGGATTCCAGGTGGTAGGTACTTCTGATTCAGGAAAGGAGTGTATACCAGCACTCCTGTCCTACCAAAGGATCAGAGGTTGAAAGGGAAAGTTGCTGATGAAGAAAGAAATCCAAGAAATAGCAACCTGCAAATTCCCAGAAGACTAACATTGCATGCATAATGTGTGGTCTGCACAACCACATGGCTAAGGATTGTTACTACAATCCAGCAAGCACACATTATGCAAATAATGTTACAAAAGAAGGAGTCAGAGAAGGTTTCTCAGTTGGACCATTTCAAACGGTCCAAATGATGAAGAAGGGAAAGTTGGTCTCGGAAGCCAAGTTGCTTTCGGAAGAAAGTACTTCTTCCGAAGGGAAAATGGCTTCGGAAGCCAAAGCTTCTAAGGTTCGGAAGAACAAGAAGGATCCCTTGAAACCATCTCAGAAGATGACTACTTCAGAAGAAAAGGTGGTGAAGGCTTTTTCCGAAAAGAAAGAAGCTTGGAAGAAGTCCCTGCTGCAAAAGCTTCAACAAGCTCATCCTCAAAGATCAACCAAGGGATGGATTGGAAGATCAAGGAAGATGCTGCAGCCCAAACCTCTTCTTCAACGACCTCTATTGAACCACAATGCATATCTTTTGGTTCAATTATGTCATTATCTTTGGAAGAGCCCAAGACCAACCAGGCTTGGGCTTCTAAACAAAACTAACCATCTCATCTTATGTGCAGGGACATCCATTTGACAAGAACAACAATGTCTGGATTGTAGATAGTGGATGCTCCAGGCACATGACAGGGAACAGATCTCTCCTTCAACAATTCCAGAACTATGATGGAGGGCCTGTCCAATTTGGAGGTGAGGCCGGAGGATATATTTCTGGCAGAGGAAGTATATCCAATGGCAGAATAAACATTGACAAAGTTCACTTTGTCAAACAGCTTGAACACAATCTATTAAGTGTTTCTCAATTCTATCACCAAAAGCATCAAATGCTTTTCACAGAACATGAGTGCATTATCCTCATACCAGAGATGACAATTCCTCCGGAATTGGTGCTTCTAAGTCTCCCAGGAAAGGGGATATGTACAACCTGGATATGAACAATGCTTCTCCTATGGGTGAAGTATCATGCTTTCTTTCCAAAGCTGATAGTGATGAGTCAACACTGTGGCATAAACGCATGTGTCATGTGAATTTTAAAACAATGAATAAATTAGCTAAAAATAACTTGGTACATGGTTTGCCTAAAAAGGAATTTTTCTGCAAAGATAACTGTGTTGCATGCCTGAAAGGGAAACAACACAGATCATCTCATAAATCCAAATGTGTTAACTCTATCACTACTCCATTACACTTATTGCACATGGATCTCTTTGGACCCATAAGCATAATGAGAATTGGAAGGAAATCATACTGCCTTGTGATTGTTGACGATTTTACAACATTTACATGGGTATTCTTTTTAAGAAGTAAAGATGAAACTGCTGAAACGTTAAAATCTTTTATTCTTAAAATAGAAAATCAAATTGATCACAAGGTTAAGATCATTAGAAGTGATCAAGGGAATGAGTTTAAGTACTTTGTTCTTGACTCATTCTGTGACTCAAAAGGGATTGCCAGACAATATAGTGCTCCCAGAACTCCTCCACAAAATGGTGTTGCTGAGAGGAGGAATAGGACACTTATTGAGGCTTCTCGGACTATGTTAGCTGATTCAAAGCTACCTCTAACATTCTGGGCAGAGCCAGTCAGCACTGCATGCTATGTGCAGAACAGGGTTCTTGTAGTTAAGCCCCATGGAAAAGCCCCTTATGAGTTATGGAACAAGAGGCCACCGTTCATTGGCTTTCTAAGGTCCTTTGGCTGCAGGTGTACCATACTTAACACAAAGGACAACTTAGCAAAATTTGCTGAGAAGTCGGATGATGCTATCTTTGTTGGATACTCTTCTAGCTCCAAAGCTTATAGAGTATACAACATCAAGAATCAACAATTTGAGGAGTCATCTAATATAGTTATTAATGAGCACACTCCTTGTGTTAGGGGGAATGGACCTGATTATATCTTTGATTTAGAATTGTTTCCAAACTATTCTAAACAATCTTATGAGAATGTTTCAGCTAGAACAGGTGCTCAAGGTGATGCTGATGCTGATGCAGATCAACTATTTGAGCTTCCCAGACCTCTTCCAAATTCTCCAAGAGCTGAAAGGCAACAAGCTTCAACCATTCACAGATCTGATAGTGTAACTATCTCCAGGAATAGTGAAGCTTCAACAAGTGAATCACTTGATCAACCTCAAAGCTCTTCAGGTGATCCATTACAACACCAGGTTGAGGGAAGTAGTATTCTGAAGGAACAGGCAACTGTTAATACTACTTCACAACCAACCATTGATGATGTTTCTCAATCATTCAATCAGTCCTCATTGAATGAATTTGAAACAGCAGCTGGACAGAGTGATCCAGTTCCTGATCAGAATATGTCCAACTTTGACTTATCTCTGCAACTGGAAGTGATTCCTCGCCTTAGGATTCACAACACTCATCCAACTGAGAACATCATAGGGAATGTCTCTGAGGGTGTGAGAACAAGAGGGCAAACTCATCATGGGAATGTCTGCTTGTACTCATGCTTCTTATCTCAGATAGAACCCAAGAAGGTGGAAGATGCCTTAAAGGATAGTAGTTGGGTTGAATCGATGCAGGAGGAGCTGCTTCAATTCACAAGACAAAAGGTCTGGAATCTATGCCCACTACCATCTGGTCAAGTACCCATAGGCACTAAATGGGTGTTCAGAAACAAGAAAGATGATAGAGGCTTGATTATCAAGAACAAGGCAATATTAGTAGTTCAAGGGTATACTCAAGAGGAAGGAATCGATTATACTGATGTCTTTGCACCTGTTACAAGACTTGAGGCAGTTAGGATCTTCCTTGCTTATACTGCATCCAAGAACTTCACAGTCTACCAACTTGATGTCAAGTGTGCATTTCTATATGGGGATATAGATAGGGAAATCTATGTATGTCAACCTCCAGGATTTGAAGACCCATAGCATCCCAAGTATGTGTGCAAACTGGATAAAGCTCTATATGGGCTGCACCAAGCACCTAGGCTATGGTATGAGACCTTGTCTCAGTTTCTCCTGAAGAATGGATACACAAGAGGTACCATTGACAAGACTCTTTTCATCAGAAAGAGTGGAAAAGACATATTGCTCGTTCAAGTCTATGTTGATGACATCATATTTGGTTCTTCAAATGACCAAATGTGCAAGGACTTTGAGAGCATTATGAAGTAGAAATCTGAGATGAGTTCCATGGGAAAAATGGACTTTTTCCTTGGAATTCAGGTGAAACAGATGAAGGAAGGGTTCTTCATAAGTCAATCTAAGTATGTCTCAGACATCTTAGACAGATTTGAAATGAGGGACTATAAACCAGCCAAGGCACCCATACCCAGAAACCATAATCTTTGCCCTGACCTTGAGGGGGAGGATACTGATCAACATCAGTATAGAGCAATCATTGGTTCTCTGATGTATCTCACTGCTAGTAGACCAGATATCATGTTTGCCACATGCATTTGTGCAAGATATCAGGCTGCTCATAAGGTGTCTCACCTGGCTGCTGTTAAGAGAATGCTCAGATACCTCATAGGAGCACCTAAACTAGGACTCTGGTATCCAAGAAATAGTGATTTCAATCTCTATGGATACTCTGACAGTGACTATGGTGGCTGCAACATTGACAAGAAATCAACATCAGGAGGATGTCAATTTCTTGGTGGAAGGATTATCTCATGGCAATGCAAGAAACAATCCTGTGTCTCTACATCAACTGCTGAAGCTGAATACATTGCTGCTGCTAGCTGCTGTGCTCAACTGCTATGGATTCAAAATCAGATGTTGGACTATGGATTCAACTTCATGACTACTCCTATCCATATTGACAACAATAGTGCTATGTCCATTACTGAGAATCCGGTGAAGCACTCCAAGACAAAACACATTGATATCAGGTATCATTTCATTAGAGATATTCATGAGAAACATCTGATAAAGTTAATCAAAGTTGACTCAAATGAACAATTTGCTGATTTGTTCACAAAGGCATTTGATGAACAAAGATTTAAGTATCTCATATCAGCTATTGGGATGATAAACATTGATTAACTACCTCTTTTGAAAAGCTTTTTAAATGTGTAAAGTCTTGTGTCAATACTATTTAAGCCCTGTTACAAAAGATCTTTAAATTATTCCAAGTGTAAATTCCTTCCGAAAAGGAATTAATTTTCAGAAGATATTCTTGAATATCTTCCGAAGTCAAATTTCTCAATGGAAATTTTCTTCTCGGAAGAGTTTTTGGTCACGAAAGAAGCGATTGATTTTACATCAGATCTACTTCCGAAGCTTATATAACTCTCCATTCGAAAAGTCAATTTTACCTTCGGAAGCAATGCCTTGCTTCGGAAGAGAAATTGCCTTCGGAAGACAATTACCTTCGGAAATGTTTTATATTCGGAAGTAAAGGTTTTACTATGTAACGGATATCTTTTGGGCCCCACTCTGTAAAAGGTAAAGATTTTGCTTATGATGGTCAGATTATTTAAAATTATCCTTTGCCGCCACTGTCATTTCTCCACCGTAAACCACCATACCACCCACAGTAACCCCAAAACAGTTACCCTATTACCGCCACTACCATAATTCATTCCCTTTAAATAATCCAGACTGATCAAATTCATCTTCTTTTACCGATTTACTGCCCTAACTATTCCCTTCACTATCAAACCTGCAATTTCACCCAAATTCAAGCTTACTTTCTCTGCAATGGCGCTAAACCCTCAGCACAACCAAGTCGCATTACTTGATTCGTCAAGAGATGCGAACTTCACCCAAATCATCACCTTTCTTGCTGAATCCACCTATCTCACGGCGCTAACTGTAAACCCCACCGTCTACTCCAACCACATGGCTAAATTCTGGAGTAACGGTCAAGCTGATGTTCTCAATGGGGTTCGCGTCCTGAGAACACGTATTTGCGGACAGGAGTTGATCATCACTGAACAACTCATCAGGGAGCATCTCGAGCTTCATGATGATGGGGCTCCTACTGAATTCCCAAAAGAAGACTTGGATGGCACCTACATCCTAATGGGATATGGTGGGGATGTGAGCAGGTTAACCGTTTACAAGTTTAACTTCTCTTACCATTGGAAGTTCCTGCTGCACATTATCCTCCACTGCTTATCTAACAAATCAGGGGGATGGGATCAAATCCCATATGAACTGGGATGCCTAGTTCACGGGTTGGTGAGAGGTCTACGCTTCAACTACTCACGATTTGTGTTGACCAACCTAATCGGCAATCTGAGAAAAGATACATTCTTCATGTATCCCAGATTCATCCAACACATAATCAACTGTGAGCTGGAACCGAGCAAGCTTGTCTGTGCAGCTGCTCTTGCTGTTCCCCAAGTGAGACCCACAATCTTCAAAACTCTGAACAAGATATCCATCAACTTCACTGGAAGGTACACTCCATTATTACCAGAGATGACTGAGCGCATAGCTCCTGGTGACATCCCTGTTATCCCCACAGGTGATGAACCCACACCAGCAACCTCCACCACAATGCCAAAAACACCTTCTTTACCCATCAAAGTTACATACCAGAGACGTCCTAAACGAACGCTTGTTCAATCTACTCTGATTGAACAAGCTCCTCCAGTTCAAACCAAAAGGGCTAGAGTGGAACCATGGGCTCCCACTTAGTCCGAGGTCACACCTTCCTTCACCATTGACCTCAATGCGGGTTTTGAGCCTCCTCAGTCTCAAACCCAAGAGCCCGAACCCCAAGCCTTAAGCCCACAGGGTGAGTCTTTACACTCCCCTGTGCAGCCTTCTAGGGACAGCCCCACTATAGGCTCAATGCCTGTAGACATTGATCTAGGTCCCGGGTCAGTAGGTTTAACCTCCTTATCTTTCACTGACCTTTTACTCCGCACTGATGAAGAGATTACATCCCTTCATGGCCATGAAGTTGATCTACAACACCCTCTGAAAGATTAACAGAGCCAAGAGAGATCCCTTGTCTCTAGCCCCCATCAGCAGCCAATTACTGAGGTGAGTCCCACTGATGTGGAGGGGACTCATGTAGGCTCAGCTGCCACTACTCAGAGTCTCTCATTGAGCTCTCAGGACAGTGGTAACATCATTAGGACTGAGTCTACGGCAAAATTTCCCATTGACATCTCTGAAAGAGATGACTTTGAGCAAAGGTATCCAGGGTGCCAAGAAGCCATATCTGGTGGTGAGACTGAGCATACTAGGTATGTTATCTCATCTCCCCATGATTATTCACATGAAGATGAGGGAAGTATGCAACTCACACTTCAGTACTTGCTTTCTAAGGTCTCCAACCTGGAATCACAGGTGAGGATCTTAGAATCAAGGACTGCCACTCAGCAACTTGAGATTAACACTCTCAAGGCTAAGCTAGCAGAGAAACAGACAGAGAGGTCTGTTAGGCATGTACCTACTCAAGTCTCATTGACTTCTTCCTCTAGCTCATCTAGCTCTCAAGATGATGCTACCAAAAAGGGGGAGAAAGTTCAGAGACAAATATCTGAGGAACCACAAACCCAATCCTTTACTTCCCAACTCATCACACTACCTGAGTCATCTCAATCATTTCTAGAGATTGAATCAAAGATGCTTCATAATCTCTACAGACTTTTCATAAAGTTTGTATTGAGATCCTCCTTAGAACAGCCCAGCCCTGACACCACACTTATTTACTTTGGGGCTGAGGAGCTTCAAAGACTGACTGCACCTTCTACCACTGTGGAAGAAGTTGGTCAACCTAAGGTCCACATGGAACCTGAGATTAACTTCGAAGGGGAAATGGGGACTGATGGCCCAGCAACTAAAACAGATGGGACAGAACTTGCAGCAACCTCTTCTTCCGAAGCTCAGGCTGAAACTTCTGAAGCTGACATTGAAGCCTCGGAAGAACAAGAAAAGTCTTCCGAAGCTGAGATAGAAGTTGCGGAAGGTTTGTTCCAAATGTCCGAGGAACTGACCATCACAGATGTTATTGCTGAAATAGCATCTGGGGTGAGCAGGGAGGACATTTCTGATATACCTCCATCCCAAAAACCAGCTGAACCTCTCTCTCAATCTCAACCCTCTATCCAAGAACCACCACAGTCAAGCTCTGCCAAAGACAAAGGCAAAAGGAAATTGACTGCGGAAGAGCTTCAGGAAGAGGAAAGAATTGAAAAGCTCAAGAAGAAAGGTAGGTTTCCTGCTGAGAAGCTGCTAGCTGCTAGTTCTAAGGCAGCTGCAGCTAATCAGGAGGAAATCAACAATAAGAGAAGGACAACACTCATTGACCAACTCATCAGCCTAAGAGTTGCCAATGAGGAAGTTCTCCTGCTACCACTAGAGGAGTTGGTGACTTTGGAGAGGTCAACCAGGCTAAGGCAAGAAGAAGAAGCCAGGTTGGCCTTGGAGAAGGAAGAAAAGGAACAAAGGGAAGCAGCCCTACAGCTGAGAGAGGCTAGGATTAAATTCCTACTCTCAAGAGGGTTTAGTCTTCCGGAACTGTCTCCACATGATGATGACATGATCTGCTACTCCACAACAAAGAGCAGGATCAAATGGAGAAGGAAAGGAAGAAAGCTGCCAGGGAGAAGTTAAAGGAGAGGAAGCAGAGGGAGGAAGCAAAGGGGTCACTGCCACTAAGAAGTCCAATGACAAAGCCTGGATGAAAGACTATCTCCGGGCTCATGGCTTCTCTGGTAGGCAAGTGGGACCTATGTCCGAAAGGACACACAGCGGATAGTCAGTGAAACAAAAGCTGACATCCGTATGGGGAAAAGGAAAGAGATGTACAGGAGGGGACAGGGAATGGTCTTCACCCCAGCCATTCAACCACAGCCAACTACTAAACCACAACCCACACCAGAAGAACCAATCCCATTTCCCATCAAAACTGAACCCACTGATGAAACCTTCACCCTTGAACCCACAACTCTACCCAAACCTACCACATCACCCTAACCACCCAAACTTCCCATCCTAAAACCCAAAACACAACCCAAAACCACTAAACCTAATTATGTATTGCAAAATACATCGGTTATTCATGCATATTTTGTTTAGTTTTTATTTGTTTAGTGTCGTTTTCGTTTAGAGTAGATAAACTTTTGTTTATATTTTATTTTGCAGGCCTTATGTGTTTAAAAAGAGCCTAAATAAGCGGAAATACAAGAAGAAACGAGTCCCGAAGCGATACGCGTGATCACAAGCTGAAAGGAAGTTAATATCTGAAACTAGGAGCATCTGGCGGGGTGCGACCCTTTTTCCCGATCCTCTCGCGGCCCGCGAGAAGGTGTGCGAGACATGGGTGTTTACTTTAACAAGGTGGCGGGTGGCGACCGGAATTCCATATCCTCTCGCTACCCGCGAGAGGTCTGTCGCAATTTTCTTGTTTTTAACGTACTTAAGCCCTCTTTTTGGGGGATGAACCCTAATTGGATGAAGGAGACAGTTCTTGGACGATTGGGAGAGCAAAAATCGAGTCATTTTGAAGCATTCGGAGCATCCGGTTCGAAGATTGAAGGCAAGGAAGCATTCTGGTCGCCCTCGTGACGTTCGGGTGTCTTTATTTTCATTCTATTTTCGTCTCAGATGTTTCATTTCATTGTTTCAACTTTACTTTTGATTGAAACTGCAATTATGAGCGGCTAGACACTTTGCTACTACCTAGATTGGATGATGGATTGTTAAAGTTATGATCTTTATGGGATTCTTATGAAACTTGGTAGTCTTTGAATTGTAAGAATAGTTGGCTCTTTAATTGAATGCATATGAGTATTTGAATGGGTTTGGTTGTCGTTTATTTGCTTTACATAACTCTTGGTGACGGTCTTTATCATATAATAGATTTGTGTTAGGTCTTGAGTTTTGGTAATTGTCTATGTCACATAATAAATTTAGGATCTTTAATGTTGAATGTACAATAGACTTTAAAAGCAATTAATCAGTAATCTTACGAATCCAAGTGTTTTGCTAATCTCATAATCTGTGAGGTGCGAGTTTATTGGTAGATCTAAGTCATTAAGTTGTAAGGCAGGAGCTTCTGTGAGGGAGTGGCCTTTTGACAAATGTCTAGCAAGTTCAATTAATAGAGTTCAACTTACCTTGATTTAGATCCCGTGAAGGAGTGAATCACATAGGTACTTTCATAGACCCGTTAGACATCTCGTGAGAGTGAGTCTAGCATCCGGTAGTTACATTAATCTTAGGATGTCGCTTTAGTACTCTTAAGAGTGATTAGGAGGCTTTAGGCGTCCCAAAAGGTGAAAACTCTAAGATCACCGGTTCCCCAAAGTTTACAATTTCCCAAACCAATCATCTCTAAACAAAATCAGGATTCCAATCTAGGTAGTGCCTTTCTATCATCCAAGTTAAGTTGTTTTAAATTCGTGCCTTTAGTTATTCCTAGTTTTCAATTACTTGTCTTTTGTAGGAATTGTTAGAAAACCCCCCTTCTCAAGAACAAAACAAACTATCCGTGTCTTTTTAGACTAGATCGAGTTAATTATTGTAATACATTAGAGTCTTGTGGATTCGATATCCGGACTTACTTTAGCTATACTAGAGTCGACCTGTACACTTGCCGGTTAGTAGTTTAGTGTCTTTTAGTAAGTCTAGAGTATTACTTAGTGCCTAGAATAGGGTTAATTTAAGTTGTTTTTACTAAATTACTTTCTGCACATCAAGTTTTTGTCGCCGTTGCCGGGGACTCTTAGCAATTGCGGTAATTAGCTTGTTCTAGTCTTTTCTTTTTTTTTTTGCTCTTCTGTGTCTACTTTGTTTGTTTTTCCTTTTTGTTTGGTTTATTTCTTTGCAATTTTTATTAATTTTTATTACTTTGTTTGCTATTCTTGAGTTGCAGTACATGCCACATACCCGATCGAAGGGACAACCACCGAGACACACAATGGATTCCGCGCTCTCTTCCGTCAGATCAGGGGTAAGTACTTCTACTTCAAGTTTAAACTTTCCTACTTCTATTCCGCCCTCGAAACCATCAATCTTTGATAGCACCCCACAAACCTCACCCAAGTCCACACCTACTAGTCCTAAAGCCAATCCTTTACCAATGGGAGACCGTAGGACCATCCACCAAAAATCCACCCAGGGTTTCACCATAGTTAATTCTCCAATCACTTGCCCCCAGATTGCCAATGAAAACTCTTGGCAAATCCCATCCTACATCATGACCGCGATTACCAATTCATGCCAATTCCATGGACATGATGATGAGGATGCACCTGCTCATATTGCCCGCCTGACCCGCATCTGTGGTACCTTCAAGCTTCAAGGTGCCAATGATGATGCAATCTTTCTCCAGTTGTTTCCTTTCTCACTAGCGGGACGAGCCGCCACTTGGCTTGACTCGTAGCCTGCTGGGACTTTCACTACTTGGGCAGCCCTTCGCCAAGGGTTTCTGAACAAGTATTTCCCACCTGCAAAAGCATCCAGGCTCCGTGACCAGATCCACTCATTTCGTATGGAGCCAGATGAGCCTTACTATCTTGCTTGGGAGCGGTTCCAAAGCCTACTTAGCAAATGCTCCCAGTATGGTTTATCTGATTGGGCCCTTGTAAAGAAATTCTACAATGGTCTCACTTATGAAACAAAGGCCCGTTTTGATACTTCTGCAGGAAGGCACCTGATAGGAAAGAAAACTGTAGACGAGTGCCTTGACCTTTTTGAGAGTTTTGCCCAGTCTGAGTATGAGCAACGGTCAATTACTAGGAATTTCACTCCTTTCTCGAGCCAACCCTCGTCTTCACAAGGTGTTCACCAAGTCACCTTGGATACTCAGGTGGCTGCTTCCTTAGAAAACCTGACAAGAGAAATGAAAGAGCTTAAGGCTAAGTGTGAGATGTGTCGGGGAGGTCATGGTACGTTAGAGTGCCCCTTGCTCAACCAGGAGCAAGTAGATTTCATAGGAGGTCAGAAACAAGGACCCACTAACCCCTTTGGTACTCGTTTTAATTCAGGTTCAAGGTTCAACAATAACTTTAGGTCTTCAGGAAACCCCCCCGGATTTCATTCGAATCAACATTATAATTCCGGGCCGGGTCAGTTTGCTCCTAGGAATTCAGGAACTAATTCAGGTGGGGATGGTGGGAACGGTTTGGGTGAAATAAAAGACTTGTTGACACAATTAGTTGCTAAGGATGCTGCCACCCAAAAGACCCTTATAGAGCATGACATCCTACTTAAGAATCAACAGTCTGCATTTTTAGATCTTCAGCGTTCTGTAGGTGACATAGCTAGACGGTTGGATGAGCGCGCCCCGGGTCAGTTTCCGGGCAACACTCAACAAAACCCAAAGGGTCAGATTAATGCTGTTCCCACATGCAGCGGTAGAGGTGGAGAAGTAGAGAAACCCGTAGTGGTAGGAGAGGAAGAGGAAGAAATTATGGATGAGGAGATAGAGTTAGAGACCCCACCTAGTAGGGTGCAATTTAGGCTAAGCCCAGCAAGTACCACACCGAAGAGTGAGTCTACGGTTGAGAAGAGTGTAGGAAAGAAACCGGTAGAGGTTAGGTCTTACCAGGTTATTGAAACACCAAAAGAACCAAAAGGAATATGAACATTTTCTTGATCTGTTCAAGTAGCTCAAGATTAATCTTCCATTCATTGAGGCTCTCCAGCATATGCCCAAATATGCTAAATTCCTGAAAGACCTGCTGAAAAGCAAGGACAAATTAGGAGAGCTCGTAAATATTCCTTTATCAGCGGGGTGTTCTGCAGTAGTTCTGAACAAAATGCCAGAGATGTTGTCGGACCCGGGAATCTTCACTATCCCGTGTGTTTTTTGTAGTAACATGCAGAGTCACGCGTTGGCAGACTCAGGTGCTAGTATTAATTTGATGCCTTATTCACTTTATGAGAAACTAGACCTGGGAGAGCTGATCCCAACGCATATGACGTTATCCCTTGCAGACCGATCCGTGAAATATCCGCGAGGCATTGTAGAGAACCTGTTAGTCAAAGTTGATGAATTCGTCTTCCCCGCTGATTTTGTGATAGTAGATATGGAGGCCGACCATAGAGTACCTCTTATTCTAGGGCGTCCACTTTTGCGTACCGCCAAGGCAATCATTGATATATTTGACGGGAAAATCACTCTTTGCGTTGGAAACGAGAATATCACCTTTGAGATCGCCAAGTCTATGAACCACCCAGGAGTTCAAGATGACTTTAGCGGTCCTTCAAACTCCGTTTACTTCATAAATTCATTCATCTCACGTGTGGATCAATGTTTAGAGTATATTTGTGGTGCCGACTTAGTGAGAGAGGATCAAAAGGAGGAGCCAGATGTGGTTGAGGAAGAGGCTCCTCTGATTCCGGAGGTATTAGAGAGTAGTGAGACTAGCAAGGAGAGTAAGACACCATCAGTAGAGACACCACCACCATTAGAGCTTAAGGTCCTACCCTCCCATTTAGAGTATGCCTATCTAGGAGAGAATGCTACTTTACCCATCATCATCTCATCTAAATTAACGGAGGAAGAGAAGTCTAGGTTGATTGATGTGTTGAAAACACACAAAAAAGCCATAGCTTGGAGACTCTCTGATATTCAGGGCATAAGCCCTACCTATTGCACCCACCGGATACTCATGCAAGATGATTACAAGCCCGTGGTGCAACCTCAAAGGCGGTTGAACCCCAACATGCAAGAGGTGGTGAAAAAGGAGGTTCTTAAACTCATGGATGCAGGTTTGATCTATCCCATTTTGATTCCCCCTGGGTGAGCCCGACCCAGGTTGTCCCCAAAAAGGGGGGGATGACAGTTGTTACTAATACCAAAAACGAACTCATCCCCTCCCGTACGATCACTGGTTGGCGTGTATGCATTGACTACCGTAAGCTTAACGACGCCACCCGGAAGGATCACTTTCCTCTCCCGTTCATTGATCAGATGCTTGAACGCCTCGCAGGGCAACAATTTTATTGCTTTCTCGATGGTTTCTCCAGGTATTTTCAGATCCCAATCGCACCAGAAGACCAAGAGAAAACCACTTTTACATGTCCCTACGGCACATTTGCGTACCGACGCATGCCTTTTGGACTATGTAATGCACCGGCTACTTTTCAGCGGTGCATGGTGGCGATTTTTCAAGACATGGTGGAAAACTCTATGGAAGTCTTCATGGATGACTTCTCAGTTTATGGTGATTCTTTTGACCATTGTCTAAGTAATTTAGAGAAGATGATGAAAAGGTGTGTTGACACTAAGTTGATGTTGAATTGGGAAAAATGTCACTTCATGGTTACAGAAGGGATTGTGCTAGGACATAAGATTTCAAGTGTAGGGATAGAGGTGGATAGAGCCAAAATAGATACCATCACCCGCTTACCCCCACCCACTAGTGTTAAATCAATCCGGAGTTTTCTTGGTCATGCGGGTTTTTATAGGCGTTTCATTAAGGATTTTTCTAAGATCACTCGCCCCATAACCCGTCTTTTGGAGAAAGACGTTCTATTCGTTTTTGATGAGGAGTGTCTCAAAGCATTTACCTTTTTGAAGGAAAGGCTCGTCAGTGCACCTATTCTTATCTCGCCCGATTGGAGTTTGCATTTTGAACTCATGTGCGATGCGAGTGACTATGCCGTTGGTGCGGTATTAGGACAAAGAAAGGACAAGCACTTTCACCCGATTTACTACGCGAGCAAAATGCTAAATAATGCTCAAGAGAACTATACCACCACAGAAAAAGAGCTCTTAGCCGTAGTATTTGCATTCGATAAATTCCGGGCCTACCTTGTTCTTTCCAAGACCGTAGTCTTCACTGACCATTCCGCCTTGCGTTTTCTTTTCCAAAAGAAAGACGCGAAACCACGACTCATTCGGTGGATACTTTTGCTTTCCGAGTTTGATATAGAGATTAGGGACAAGAAGGGAGCCGAGAATTTAGCCGCCGGTCATCTTTCGCGATTAGAGGACCCGTGTAGAGAGGAAATTCGTGAGGGGGCGATAGGAGATAGATTTCCTCATGAATCCATAGATTTTGTAGCGGCCGAGAGACAGGGTTTGCCTTGGTTTAGTGATATAGCTAACTATTTAGCTAATAGTTATGTGATGGAGAGTATGAGTCCTCAACAGAAGAGGAAGTTGTTTAGGGATGCGAAGAAGTACATATGGGATGATCCTTTTCTGTTTAGGATAGGTGGAGATCGAATGCTTAGGAGATGTGTGCCAAAGGAAGAGGGTTTAAATATTCTTAGACATGTTCATGAGGGATTGACGGGTGGCCATCATGGTGCAAACACCACCGCCCAAAAAGTTTTTAACTGTGGTTTTTACTGGCCTTCGGTGGTTGCGGATGCAATAGAGTTTGTTAAGAAGTGTGATGCTTGCCAACGAACCGGTAATATTTCATCCAAGGATGAGATGCCCCAACACCCGATTCAAGTTCTTGAAGTTTTTGATGTGTGGGGTATCGATTTCATGGGACCCTTCCCTTCCTCCAGAGGGAATAGGTATATCCTCGTGGCGATTGATTACGTTTCTAAGTGGGTGGAAGCTCAAGCTTTGCCTACTAACGATGCCCGAGTGGTAGTGAAATTTCTGAAGAAGTTGTTCACACGTTTCGGCACACCAAAAGCCCTCATCAGTGATCGAGGGACCCATTTTTGCAATACTGTGATGGAGAGAGCTTTAGAGCGTTATGGCGTTAATCACCGCATTTCAACCGCGTATCATCCACAAACAAGCGGTCAAGTTGAAAACGCTAATAGGGGAGTGAAAAGGATTCTAGAGAAGGTTGTAGGTAAGAGCCGAAAGGATTGGTCGGACAAACTTGATGATGTGTTGTGGGCATTTCGTACCGCCTACAAGAAACCTTTAGGAACAACTCCATTTATGGTTGTGTATGGCAAAGCTTGCCATCTCCCGATAGAGCTAGAGCATCGAGCGCTGTAGGCGCTTAAAACAGTGCTTAGATCTAAACCAAGCTGCCAAGAGTAGGTTCTTCCAGATTCACGAGTTGGAAACATTGCGAGATGCGTCTTACGAGCGCTCTTGGAGTATTAAGGAGAAATCAAAAGCCGTGCATGATAGGAAGTTGAAAGGTTTGAAGGAGTTTAAAACCAGGGACAAAGTTCTTTTATACAACTCACGTCTTAAGTTGTTTCCCGTTAAGTTGAAATCTAGATGGACGGGTCCGTACGTGGTGAAGGAGGTGTTCCCGTATGGTACAGTGGAGCTAATGAATGAATCTGACGGGTGCACGTGGAAAGTGAATGGTCATAGGCTTAAGCATTACCTAGGAGGGCCGACTGACACGGCCAAGGTAGAGGAAATTCCTCTTGAAAATGTTCCCACCAAGGTTTAGCGTCAAAAGAAACATCTTTTGTAAAGTTTGTACCATTGGTAATTCCGTTAGTTTTTGTTCATTTTAGTATTTAATAGTAGCTTTTCATAGTTTGTTGGTCTTTATTTAGTGTTTTCGAGTCAGTTACAGGAATTCATAACCGAGGGTGCTCGAGAGTTGGTAAGAATATGTAATTATTGGTACATTCAAGTGTTAGACAAATTTTGGGTTTGGTTTTGAGGGTTGGTAATTTTCAAAAATTTTTCTAAGGCAAAACAACAAAACCTTCTACCGAAAAATGACCACTCGCGGGGAGCGAGAAGCATGCCCAAGTGACTCGCCACCCTGGCTCGGTCGCTGGGCGCGAGACATGTACACAAACCCTCGCCACCCGCGACCCACATAAACAAGGTCGCTGGGCGCGAGCGGGTTTCCCATATGACTCGCCACCCATGAGTCACCCGCGGGCATTTCTTCTGCAGTTCTTAATCCCCAAATCCCCTCTTTTCTCACCTCATTTCTTCTCCTCCACTCCGACGAACACCACCCTTTTTCCACCATTTTCATCCATTTTTCATCTTTTTCACACAAATCCATCACCATTCCTTAACTATAACTACTCCCCATCTTTTTCCACCATCAATCTTCCATCTTTCATAACAAAAGCAGGATTTTAGAGGGTTCTCAAAAGTTTAAAGTTCTTGCACAAGATTTGCTCACCCCGAGGTATGCATTCTTGTCATTCTTGTACCATGAGTTAGTTCTTTCAGTTGTGCTTTGTTTAGTGCTTAAATTTGTGTTAAGTCTTTATTTAAGTTTGTATTTTAAGTTGTAGGAAAGTTTGAGGTTGCGGGTGGTGTGGTTTGGTTAGATAACAATAATGCAGGTTGCGGGTAGCTGGTTTGGGTTGATAATTACGCTGTTTCGCGGTTGCATTTTGCTTGGTTATGGAAACATTGACTGTGAAAACATAGGTTAGCCAAACTTTGATTCGGATTTAATTGAGGACAATTAAAGTACCGGGAGAAGGTAGTGTACATTGTGTCTAGATAGTTTTTTAGTGTTAGATTTGTTTTGGTGTCATGGATTTATTTAGATTTTGTGAACGTATAAGTATAAAACGCCTCGCCCGTACTCAATCTCCATTCGGGCGAGATTGTTAGAACTCACGCTTTTGTAAACGGTAATTTTTCTTTACTCAACTTTGTTGTCAGATTCAGCCACGAATGAAATGCTATATGGCTGTCTCTTTTAATTATATATAATTAAAAAAAATGGTGCTCGCATAGCCCTCACTAACTTTTCTGCTATGTTGTTTTTTCTTTGTCTATCTTGATCTGTTTTGCAGATGTCAGGTGCAGGATCGTCCAGTAAGAGGAGTAGGAGAAGAGAACCACCAGCTCGTCCTCAAGAGGCTCCAACAGCGCCAGCACAAACATCGGCACCTGGGTACTATCGGATAGTAGAGTATGCTGGACCAGGGATCCCACATGGCCAGAGCACTAGGATTAGGGATAGCCCATTATTGCAGTTTGAGGACGACTCGGGTGAATACCAAAGACTGGGCAATTTAATTACGGTGGAGCTATTGCCGTTTTAGAAAAATCGACTGGGATTTGATGGATCGCCTAGGGGCAAGGGCAAGGATCGAGCGGTTGTTAGGACCAAGGTTCAGAAGGGTATTAGACTGCGATGCAAGGTAGTATAAAGAGATCACCTTGGAGTTTCACTCCACGTTTGAGTTCAAACAAGGGAAGTTCGATGAGAAGGAGGCAGTTTTCTTCGCCCTAGGCAGGAAATCTTATGAGATGACCATACCCCAGTTTGCAGTGCCCTATAATTCTATACTCAAGAAGAAGTTGAAACCGATGAGTTCAGGATCAGTCTGCAGGGAGTGTACAAGAAACCCCACCCACATGCTGTCCCGGTGAGAGAACTGGCTAGATTCTGGGGCACTATTTCTCGGGTTCCCTATTCAAACAACATGGTGGAGAGCAATATCACTGATCCGATCCTTCGATTTATTCACAAAATACTCGCAGCCACGCTTGTAGGCAAAGGTCAGGGCGATAACAAGGTAAACCAGATCAGTTTATTTTGTTTGATGTGTATGGTAGAGGGAAGAAACGCCAACCTGGCGACTGTTTTTGCATTGTCAATGAGGAGACCATGGAGAGGCGGTAGGGGAGCAAGGATCTACTGTGGTCCTTATGTGACATGGTTAGCCGAGAGTTTAAGGGTGTTTGACAGGTACCCGGCTGAACGGATGAGGCAGGGGCCTACGCCATGTTTTATGAGAGTTTCTGATTTGCAGGCTTCGGGTATTCTGACATATTCCGACCCGCCAACATGGGCGAGTATTAGTGAGGGTCCACAGATTCCGCCTCCGGCAGGTACGCCAGCAGAGGCAGCTATGCAGAGCTCTATACCCCCACGATATCAGGTTCCACAGAGGACCCGCCAGTATAGGCCAGTACCCCAGTACCCTACTAGACAGCCACCACCCGATCAGATCACACTAGAGACTCTTTATGAGCGGATGGACACTGGGTTCGCTCAGATGGATCTTTGGTTTGCCAGGATGGATGCGGGTTTTGTTCGTCAGGATCGTAGGCAGGATATGCAGGATAATGCGATTCGACATATGATGTTCCAGATTTCGTTCAGCCTGCTGCCATCCTGAGTCAGTTTCCGATGCCCGGATTTTATCATCTGACTAGTCAGGGTAGTTCGCATCGGGGGGCCTTAGGATCAGGTCATGGTGGCTATGCAGACATGGAGCCAGAGTTCCTAATTCTTGGTGAAGACGAAGAGGATGAAAAAGAAGACGAGGAGTGAAGAGACAGAGCGTGAGGATGCAGCTTAAGTTTATTTCACATCTTAGTATTTTTTTATCTTTTATGCTGTTTTTATCCTTTCTTAATGGTCTGTACTTTAAACTATGGTTGGTTGGGATTTGGGTTGGTTGTTTGGTTGTTTGGTTGAACTTTGACCTGTTACACTCTTATCGTTTATTATCTTTGTTGGTATTAGCTGTTTGATGTTACTAGTTTTGCTGAGCAGTTTGGAGTAGAGATCACATGTGGAATTGACTGGCACACTGCCAGTCTCACATATTCAGCTAAGTCGTTTCCACTTGCATTCATAATATATTTACAAGATTTAGTTTTTCTTTATCTTCAGTAGGTAGTTTGTCAGTTTTTGTTTTCCATCTTTGCATTGAGGACGATGCAAGATTCAGTGTGGGGATCGGAAATATGAGTCATAGTTTTTGCTTTGGTTTTTAGTTTAGTGGTTAAAAAAAATAAAAAATAAAAAAATATAAAATAAAAAAAATTGATTGATAATATGTACTGTTTCTTGAAAGAAGCTTTTTGCATCTAAATGGAAGATGATATAATTACCGGATTTCGTGATCTCTAAAAAGTTAAAACAATCTTGTTTTCTGAAAAAAAAACAAAAGGGATATGTGATTAGGATGTGTTGGTAGGCCCAGCCGGTTTTGAAAAATCCCCTTAAGTGTTTAATTAATCATACCTTAAGAAACGCTTAGAAATCTCGTGGGCTATCATCTTGGGAGTATACGGTAAGGCTGAAAACTGCTAATATAGTGAAAAAGTGCCATTGAAAGTCTACCCTAGGATTGTGCAATTGGTGAAACATGAAAGCAACATGAAAAAAAAACAGAGAGAGAATGACAAAGCCTATGGTGTTGCTCAAGGGGATGGTGACTCAGTGGGAAACAGCCCTCTAGGTGGAGTCTTATGAGAAAAAAAATATATATATATATATATATATATATATATATATATATATAAAAATAAAATAAAATAAAATAAAATAACAAAAGCATTTCCGGGTCTATGGTGTTGTTCATTGGGATAATGACTCAGCGGATAACAGCCCTCTAGGACGAGATGTGAAAAAAACTAATAAAATAAATTGCTCATGAGAATCCATTATTCGTTCCAGGTTGGTATTTAAACCTGGAGGGGTGTGTACAGAAAATGGTAGGGCAGTCCCTATACCTTATAAGCTTGAAGTGGGACTAGGTTGAGTCGTGTGTGTCCAAGTGTGAGACCCATAGATTTTAAAATCAGCGAACTTGAACATAAAACTTTACACGAAGGGGGGTTTGATGAGTCGGTGGTTGGGTTTAGGTGGATTATAATACCGGCAATTGTAGTCACATTCTTTATGTGTTTATTTATCTACATTGTTTGATGCTTGACTTTATAGAGAACTTGCCTTTCCGGTTATGATTCCATTGCAAATTAGCTGTTTTTCGGGGACGAAAAAAAAAGATAAGTGTGGGGATATTTGATGTATTGCAAAATACATCGGTTATTCATGCATATTTTGTTTAGTTTTTATTTGTTTAGTGTCATTTTCCTTTAGAATAGATAAACTTTTGTTTATATTTTATTTTTCAGGCCTTGTGTGTTTAAAAAGAGCCTAAATAAGCGGAAATACAAGAAGAAATGAGTCCCGAAGCGATACGCGAGATCACAAGCTGAAAGGAAGTTAATATCTGAAACTAGGAGCAGCTGGCGGGGCGCGACCCGTTTTCCTGATCCTCTCGCGGCCAGCGAGAGGGTGTGCGAGACATGGGTGTTTACTTTAACAAGGTGGCGGGTGGCGACCAGAATTCCATATCCTCTCGCTACCCGCGAGAGGCCCGTATCTGCAGAAAAGTCACAATTTTCTTGTTTTTAACGTACTTAAGCCCTCTTTTTGGGGGATGAACCCTAATTGGACGAAGGAGACAGTTCTTGGACGATTGGGAGAGCAAAAATCGAGTCATTTTGAAGCATTCGGAGCATCCGGTTCGAAGATTGAAGGCAAGGAAGCATTCTGGTTGCCATCGTGACGTTCGGGTGTCTTTATTTTCATTCTCTTTTCGTCTCAGATGTTTCATTTCATTGTTTCAACTTTACTTTTGATTGAAACCGCAATTATGAGCGGCTAGACACTTTGCTACTACCTAGATTGGATGATGGATTGTTAAAGTTATGATCTTTATGGGATTCTTATGAAAACATGGTAGTCTTTGAATTTTAAGAATAGTTGGCTCTTTAATTGAATGCATATGAGTATTTGAATGGGTTTGGTTGTCGTTTATTTGCTTTACATAACTCTTGGTGACGGTCTTTATCATATAATAGAGTTGTGTTAGGTCTTGAGTTTTGGTGATTGTCTATGTCACATAATAAATTTAGGATCTTTAATGTTGAATGTACAATAGACTTTAAAAGCAATTAATCGGTAATCTTACGAATTCAAGTGTTTTGCTAATCTCATAATCTGTGAGTTGCTAGTTTATTGGTAGATCTAAGTCATTAAGCTGTAAGGCAGGAGCTTCTGTGAGGGAGTGGCCTTTTGACTAATGTCTAGCAAGTTCAATTAATAGAGTTTAACTTACCTTGATTTAGATCCCGTGAAGGAGTGAATCACATAGGTACTTTCATAGACCCGTTAGACATCTCGTGAGAGTGAGTCTAGCATCCGGTAGTTACATTAATCTTAGGATGTCGCTTTAGTACTCTTAAGAGTGATTAGGAGGCTTTAGGCGTCCTAAAAGGTAAAAACTCTAAGATCACCGGTTCCCCAAAGTTTACAATTTCCCAAACCAATCATCTCTAAACAAAATCAGGATTCCAATCTAGTTAGTGCCTTTCTATCATCCAAGTTAAGTTGTTTTAAATTCGTGCCTTTAGTTATTCCTAGTTTTCAATTACTTGTCTTTTGTAGGAATTGTTAGAAAACCCCCCTTCTCAAGAACAAAACAAACAGTCCGTGTCTTTTTAGACTAGATCGAGTTAATTATTGTAATACATTAGAGTCTTGTGGATTCGATATCCGGACATACTTTAGCTATACTAGAGTCGACCGGTACACTTGCCGGTTAGTAGTTTAGTGTCTTTTAGTAAGTCTAGAGTATTACTTAGTGTCTAGAATAGGGTTAATTTAAGTCGTTTTTACTAAATTACTTTCTGCACATCACCTAAACCTCCCCAACAAAAACCAAGACCATCCCCTCAGCCTTCTCAACATCTCTCCTTTGAAGAGATAAAGGAGTTCAAGACTAGGATCATCAACTGCATCACTATGAGTAGCATCTCCTGTGAGGGAGACCTTATCAACATCACCTATGTTGATAACTCTTCAAGCTCCCTCACCCTAGGCCAATTTCTTGAGTTGCCTAGAGATACCTTGGGCCAGGCTGCAAGACTTCTTGGTCTCAACTCTGATACCCTCAATGCTGAAGAGAAGAGACTAAGAAGGAGACCGGTGACTCTACTAGATACAAGAAAAGAGGACAGGATTTCTAGTCAATCTCCTGGACCTAGGAAAGCTATTATCCAGTGGAGGTTCGATGAACCTTCTCACAACTTTGTTGTGGAAAGGGAGAATGGCGAAACCAACAGGCTTAATGCCACTTCTTTACTGCATCTCAGCAGATTTGACATTGCTGAGCTTGCAGAAAGGCCATTCTCCAATCCCTCCAACTCTGAGCCTGCTGCACACATTAGAAATCATATTCGCGGTCTCCACTTGGCTGAACTGAATACAAGAGCCAAGATTGAAGAAGAGTTTAAGTTGAAAAGATCGAAAGACAAGGAAAGACCAACCACCAAAGGCACAACCTTTCTACAGATGGTGGAAGGTCCGGAATTGGAACCAATAGTTAGATGGGAATATGACTATAGTTCCCATCAACTAACTCTTTCAGAGGGCCACAACAAAGGGTACATATAATCCTAGGTGACAGAGTGGAGGTTCTGTCTACAAAGGATTTGTACAAACTCCTCAGCACCACATCAGGAAAGAATGAAGACACTGATAAACACTTGCTTTCTATGGTGCTGAGAGTTTTGAGAAGAAGAGGGAAGTGAAGTTTTGGTAGCATCAGCCTAGGGGGAGTTTGTTGGATCATGATAAGGCTGGTAAGGCTGGTGCAACCAAAACCACTTCACATAGTCATTTTGGTGCTACATTCAAGGGCTTCCGAAGCTAAGCATGAGATCTTTCGAGAGCCTGAAGAACAACAGCTGAAGACAAAGTCTGAAAGCTTCCAAAGACAAAGTCTGAAGACTTCCGAAGACAAAGTCTGAAGACTTCCAAAGACAAAGTCTGAAGAAAGAGCTGAAGACAAAGTCTGCTTCCGAAGACAAAGAAGACTCCAAGCCTCGGAAGAAGCAGTCTTCCGAAGTATAAGTGGCTTCGGAAGAAGTTATTCTTCCAAAGCATTTTTTATCCTTCAGAAAGACATTGCTATGTCCAGTAGATATAAGTATGGTCCCTGACAGTCCGCTGCAGACCTCTGATACAGCATGGCATCTTCCTAAAGAGCCATGTTGTTGACCATACTTTATTCTACTGTTCACCTTTTTATGATAGTACATGTTACCAACTTTAGTTGGTGACAAAAGGTAAGTCAGGGACATGTCCTGACTACCAACTCTTAGGCAAAATGTCTAAGATACCTCACCTATAGTCTTGTAGTATAGATATTTGGTTAGAGGTTTCCATCTGGTATCAAAGTATATCCGGCTGTAGGTAGTATTATATATATCTTCTCCTTGTAACTCATTAAAGAGAGCGATTTTGAGTCCAAGAGTCTTGTAATCCTTTGAGTTGAGAAGCAATATATAAAAGTACCTTGAAAATTTACATTCTGTGTATATTTCCTGCTTGTTACTCGTTATATTGTGATCAACTCTTCATAGACTCTTGCTGAGCGTTGTTCAAAGGTGAGTTTAAGAGAAAAACCTTCTGTTGAGTGACAACACATACGATCCTGCAGTCAACTATCCCACGCACGATCTAGAACTAGCTGCTGTGGTTTTTACGTTGAAGATTTGGCGGCACTACTTATACGGGACAAAGTGAACCATCTTTACAGACCACAAAAGCTTGAAATACTTCTTCAAGCAGAAGGATTTGAACATGAGGTAGAGGCGATGGTTGGAGCTGATAAAGGATTACGATTGCAAGATCCATTACCATCCGGGCAAGGCCAACATGGTGGCAGATGCCCTTAGCCGAAAGGAGAGACCCGAGCCGATTCGGGTGAAGGCTTATTAGCTGATTATGACCTCTGATGTGATGACGCAGGTCAAGGAATTTCAAGACGAGGCTTTGAAAGAAGATCGCCTTAACTTCGAAAGGATGAAAGGTCTAGTCGCGGAATTGGGTGAGAACACTCTTGGTGTTAGAACCCGATTCAGACGAATGTGGATTCCTCGTTATGGGGATTTATGTGGAAAGATCATGGACAAGGCTCACAAGACTCGATACTCCATTCATCCCGGTGCTACCAAGATGTATCACGATATGAAGAAGGATTATTGGTGGCCGGGTACGAAACGTGATGTAGCAGAGTATGTGAGTAAATGCCTTACTTATTTGCAAGTGAAGGCAGAACACCAGAAGCCGTACGGGAAAATCAAACCGTTGGATATACCCGAATGGAAGTGGGAGAATATCACCATGGACTTTATTAAGAAGTTACCACGTACCCCGAAAGGGTATGATGCTATATGGGTGATAGTTGATCGTTCAATGAAAAGTGCTAACTTCCTACCGATCCGAGAGACGTATTCTTCTGAGAGACTCGCGGATCTATTTATCAAGGAAATTGTAGCTCGTCATGGTGTGTCGGTGTCTATTGTGTCTGATCATGACACTCAGTTTACATCTAAATTCTGGAAGAAATTCCACGATGCGATGGGAACGAGACTACACATTAGCAAGGCTTATCATCCCCAGACAAACGGTCAGCCTGAAAGGACGATCCAGACACTTGAGGACATGCTTCGAGCGTGCGTGATCAATTTTGGAGGAAGTTGGGATGACCATTTGTCATTAGCAGAATTCTCGTACAACAATAGTTATCATGCTAGCATTGGCATGCCACCATACGAGATGCTATACGGCAGAAGATGCAGGACACCCGTTTGTTGGGGTGACATTGGTCAGAAAGAGTTGGGAGTATTGAGGTGATTGAAGCTATGACAGAAAAGCTCTAAAAGATCAAAGCCTTCATGAAGGCAGCCAAAGATAGGCAAAGGTCGTATGCTGATAAACGTCATAGACCGATTGAGTTCCAGGTGGGTGATAGGGTTATGTTAAAAGTCTCACCTTGGAAGGGTATCATTCGGTTTAGAAAGCGGGGCAAGTTGAGCCCAAGGTATATAGGACCTTTCCGAATCATTGCCCGAGTAGGAGAGGTGGCCTATAGGTTGGAACTACCCGATGAGTTAAGTGGAATTCACCCGACATTACATGTATCTCATCTGCGGAAGTGTTTAACAGACGAGGAGATGGTTGTACCACTGGAAGATACTGAAGTAGATGAACGACTCAATTATGTGTAACAACCAGTGGCGATCGTAAGGAGAAGAGGTTAAGGAATAAAGTGCTTCCTCTTGTGCGAGTACAGTGGAAGCATATGAAGGGTTCCGAGTCTACATGGGAGATTGAAGGAGAGATGAGGTAGCATTACCCTCATCTGTTTGAGGAATAAAAGGTTTCGGGGACGAAACCTATATAAGGGAGGTGGACTTGTAACACCCGGTTATTTTTAAAAAGATATAAAGAAGGAATAAAAGTAAAGGCAAGAAAGAAAATGTAAGCTAGCCCAAGTAGAGGGGTTAAAAGTGTTAAAAAGGCAAAATATCAAAAAGTTGGTACAAAAGTGGGCATGGCCGCCCACTCTTGCCTGCACACTTCTTCCATTTTGTTTTAGAGAGAGAGAGAGCAGAAAACTCTCAGAAGATTGTGGAAGAAGCAGGAGAATTTGAAGTTTTTGGTAAGAATTCTTGGTTTTGTGATGTTGTAAATAGCTCTACTCTCGGTCATATGCTTAAAAGTGTTATTATACGTTCGGGTGTATGTGTGTGGATTTTAGGTGTTAAACATGGCTGAGAAAGCTCAAGAGAAGGGTTCAAACCCGAAAGGAACTAAGATGAGTTCTAGAACCCCCTTTTTATCATGTTTTGAACAACTTTGGGGCTAGAAAATGCATGTGTGTATGTTTTTATAGAAATAAATTTCTACCCGTAAGTGTGTGTGAAGGTGTATGTGGGTGGGTGTATGTTTTGGGTGTATGTTTTAGGTGTAAACGATATTATGGTTTTGATTAAGTATGTATTTTGTTGCTTAGAATGTAAGAACTAAGCTTAGAACGTGATAGATTTGGATTTGGGACTGAAAATAAGTTGATTAGTAAAAGTTAGTTACTCAAACGTCTAAACAGTAGACCATGCGTCTAACGGTTAAATTTTCTAAGTGTTCTTAACCGCCCAAAAGCTCAACCGCCCAAACAGTGCCCAACCGCCTAAGTGCCCATGCATCTAAGTCAGGCCCATACGGCTGAATAGTGCCCAACCGTCTAGATTATTGACCAGATTGACTAAGTGTAGGCCCAAACGCCTGAATAGTGCCCATGCGCCTAAATACGCCCATGCGTCTAAGTAAAAAATGACCAAGTGTAAGTCCAGACGGCTGCAAAGTGACAAAACGTCAGAACAAGGCAGAAACGCCCAAATAGTGCCCATGCGTCTAGACACTTAGAATATTCTGAAATTTCAGGAAAAACAAAAAGTCTAGGGTTTTGACAAGGTTTGACTTATGGGCAATAATTACTCATTATAAGCATGACTATGGAATGACTTAGGGTTATGGAATGTGCGATTAATGTATGGTATGTATAACTTGTTATCTTTTAATAATGATTAACTGTATCTATATAAAATACGTTATATATTATGTTATTACTTTACGTAGTATGACGATTGAATGAAAGAACGTAAAGAATAACGTAACGAAATGAAAGATAACAATGATGAAAGATAAAAGGTAATGAATGAAAGAATGGCTTGCATGCAAAATGAAAGGAGGTGCACGACCATGTTGTCGTTAGATCAACTGTGATGCGGGTTAGCTACCCCAAAGGATGCACACAGGGTTGATCATTGAGATTGACAAGGCCCTCTCGTATGCCTTAGGTAACTGGATTAACTTCGTGCACAATGTTCATGGTTTAATTACCACAGGTCCAGTATTAGCTTCGTGCACAATGTTCGGGTTAGGACCAATTGGTTTGAATGAACGGGAGAGATGACTTGCCCTAGGTGACTGGATCAGCTTCATGCACAATGTTCATGGTTTAATTACCACAGGTCCAGCATCAGCTTGTGCATAATGTCCGGGTATTGTTCATCGCTCCATATGAATGTAAAAGAATGACGTAACGTACTAAAGAAAGAAAGAAAGAAAGTAAACAAGTACGAAAGTTAAAGAATGATAATGAGTACATTACGAAAGAATAAGAATGAAAGTAAGAAAATGATAATGAAAAGCATGAAATGAAAATATGCTATGAATATGATGGTAAACAAAGAATGATAATGAAAGTTAAAAGTATTATTCTCTACATGTACGTATGATGCATGATCGCGTATGAAATTAAGGAAAGGTTTTAACGAAAGTAAAGTATTTTATTTATAAAAGTAGAACTCACTCAGTAACGCTGAGTTTTATGTATTTTCCAGTTGGCAGGTAAAAGTTGCTGAGGATGGCATGGGGCAGCTACTTGGTATTTTTGGGATGGCATTCCATTCGTATAATAATGACGTTTTTGCGATGTAATGCAATTTATAATGTTTTATAATAATTAACTGTATTGTATTACGTTGCAAAAGGTGTCATTAAATATATGAAATGGTTTCAATTAATTTCCGCTGCGTTGTTTTAAATAAATTGTATATTTTATGTGCGATGAATGACCAACTGTGAGGTGCCTGAGATCGGGGCCTTACAAGTTGGTATCAGAGACAAAGTTTAAGTGAAATGGATAAATATTTTCAAAAGAAACCTAAACTTAAACTAAGAATGGGACAAAGGGAAGGATGCCAGTCCAAGTAGCTAAGTGCTATCAGGTATTTTCTTTAATGTTAACCGGTATCATGTGCGCATGTTATTGGATCTGTTTGCCCTTAGTATATTTAGATACTGATGTATTCGAAATAGGAAATGCTTAGGGTGTGAAGTGTAAAGTAACTGGATAATCACAACTGGCCACTATAATTAGGGACTTACTATACTTGACATAAACTGAGCTATTACCTTGAATGATCATGTTAGTGTTTAAATCTTATAGCATGTTAGAGAATGACTGGAGGTAGATCTTCTAAGGCTTCATGTGGCGGAGCACGTGGTGGACGTGGTGCTGAACCACGGGCCACAAGAGGAAGGCCTAGAGTTAAGAAGGTGACCCATGAGGAGCCTGAGACCCCACATCCAGAGGGTGGTGATGAGAGTGCGAACTTGAGAGCCTCGGTGAAGGAGGCCGTGGTGGAGGAAGTTCATCAGGTCATGCAGACGATCTTGCCATCCATAGTGACCGAAGTGATTAAGGTTGTTAGAGAAGGAGAGAGGAGGGACAGGAACAGGTCTTCAGGAGGGAGAGAGCAACCCGAGACCAAGACAGTTATCCCTACTGACGAGGAAGAGGAGGAAGAAGAGCCCGTGCTGGAGGAAACACGAGGCTGTAACTATGGGGCATTTCAGAGATGCAAACCCCCTACCTTTGATGGTAATGGCACTGCTGCTGCTGCTCACCGATGGAGTTCTATCCTCATCGGGAGTTGGACAAGGTGGAAAGGGAGTTCCTGCAGCTGGAAGCGGGTACCATGACACATCAACAATACACCACCAAATTTAACGAGATGGCACGGCTGGTGCCAGATCAAGTGGCGTCCCTATCACGAAAGATCAAATGATACATTCAGGGCTTGCCGGCGGATATCCGTAGGCACATGATCGCCGCCCGACCGAGTTCCTTTAGGTGGGTTGACTTGGCAGGGAGATTGTATGATGGGAGGGAGGTGGTGGTGGTTGAGAAGAAGAAGACTGGTGGTGAGGATCAGAACTGGAACCGGAAATGGTTTGGGCAGGATGGCTTTACATCGAATGATCAGCAGGCGAGGGTGGACGATCGACTGGTGATTGCGGCAGGCTCAGGAGTGAAGAGATACGGGAAGTGTGGAAAGGAGCACACTGGCGAGTGCAGGCTGGGGCTTAATGTCTGTTTCAACTGCGGGAAGGCCGGCCATATCTCTAGAGATTGCAAAGCAGCGAGGTGCTTCAACTGTGGTGAAGTAGGCCATATGAGCAGGGAGTGCAAGAAGCCGAGGGTAGAAAGTTCTGGAGCAGGGAAGAAGATCGAGACTGAGGAGCAAAGGGAAAGCGCCAGGGCATTTACAATGACCAGAGAGGAGGCTAGGATGGACCCCGATATTGTGTCAGGTACGTTTCTAGTAAATCAAACTCTTGCTTCTGTGTTATTTGATTCTGGTGCTAATAGGAGTTTATTTCTTCTACTTTCTGTGCTAAATTGTCATTTAGTAGTAGATGTATTGATGGGCCCTTTGATGTAGAAACTGCTATTGGTAAGTCCATTAGAATTACTGATGTGATAGAGGTCTGTGCCATAGAATTAGAGGGTCAATGGTTTGCTGCTAAGTTACATATGATGCCCCTAGGTGGATTTGATGTAGTACTAGGGATGGATTGGTTAACAACCTATGAAGCAAACATCGTGTGTCGAAAGAAGATGATTAGATCGACAGCGTCTGATGGGAGTTCGGTGACGATATATGATGATCGAGCTACGACGATTCCGAAAGTGATTTAGATGGCGGTGGCGGGAAAGTGCATGAGGCGTGGATGTAGTGCTTACCTGGCCTACGTGAAGGATGTGGACACGTCAATAACACAATTGTGCGATGCACCGGTGGTGTGTGTCTTTCCCGATGTGTTTCCAAAGGACTTATCAGGTGTACCACCGGATCGTGAAGTCGAATTTTAAATTGACTTGATACCCGGTGCTCGGCCTGTCGTTAAGGCATCGTATCGGTTGGCTCCGACTGAGATGAAGGAATTGATGGAGCAACCGCAGGAGTTACTGGCTAAGGGTCTTATTAGACCGAGTATCTCTCCTTGGGGTACTCTGGTCTTGTTCGTCAAGAAGAAGGATGGTAGTATGAGGATGTGCATCGACTACCGTGAGTTGAACAAGTTGACAGTGAAGAACCGGCATCCATTACCGAGGATTGATGACTTGTTTGATCAGTTCCAATGTGCCAGCTGGTTTTCGAGGATAGATCTTCAAGCTGGCTACCATCAGTTGAAGGTGAAGGAGCAAGATATTCCTAAAACAGCTTTTCGCCCGCTTTATGGACACTACGAGTTTTTCGTCATGTCTTTTGGTTTAACCAACACGCCAGCTGCTTTAATGGACTTGATGAATCGAGTGTGCCGTCCGATGTAAGATAAATCAGTGATTGTATTTATCGATGATAGCCTGATTTATTCAAGGAACGAAGAAGAGCATGCCGGTCTTGGAGACATTGAGAAGGGAGAAGTTGTATGCTATGTTCTCCTAGTGCTCATTTTGGTTGCGCGAAGTTTAGTTCTTGGGTCACGTGGTAAATGCTGAAGGAATCATGATGGACCCGGTAAAGGTTGAGGCTGTGATGCAATTGAAGCCTTCAAAGACGTCATCCGAGATTCGTAGTTTCCTAGGATTGGTGGGCTACTACAGGAGATTTATTCAAGACTTTTCCAAGGTAGCCTCACCTTTGACAAAGTTGACTCGCAAGGATGTGAAGTTTGTGTGGGGTCGAGAACAGGAGGATGCTTTCAAGGAATTAAAGGCGAGATTAACACAAGCTCCAGTCTTGACATTACCCGAAGGTAGTGAAAACTTAGTGGTATATTCGGATGCATCTTATTCCGGGCTAGGTTGCGTATTGATGCAACGTGGAAGGGTGATAGCCTACGAATCCCGACAGTTGAAAACCCACGAAGTCAACTATCCTACGCATGATCTAGAACTAGCTACTGTGGTTTTTGCATTGAAGATTTGGCGGCACTACTTATACAGGACGAAGTGCACCATCTTCACAGACCACAAAAGCTTGAAGTACTTCTTCGAGCAGAAAGATTTGAACATGAGGCAGAGGCGATGGTTGGAGCTCATAAAGGATTACGATTGCGAGATCCATTACAATCCGGGCAAGGCAAACGTGGTGGCAGATGCCCTTAGCCGAAAGGAGAGACCCAAGCCGATTCTGATAAAGGCTTATCAGCTGATTATGACCTCTGACGTGATGACGCAGGTCAAGGAGTTTTAAGACGAGGCTTTGAAAAAAGATCGCCTTAACTCTGAAAGGATGAAAGCTCTAGTCGCGGAATTGAGTGAGAACACTCTTGGTGTTAGAACCCGATTCGGACGAATGTGGATTCCTCATTACGGGGATTTTCGTGGAAAGATCATGGATGAGGCTCATAAGACTCGATACTCTATTCATCCCGGTGCTACCAAAATGTATCACGATATGAAGAAGGATTATTGGCGGCCGGGTATGAAACGTGAAGTAGCAGAGTATGTGAGTAAATGCCTTACTTGTTTGCAAATGAAGGCGGAACACAAGAAGCCGTACGAGAAAATCCAACCGTTGGATATACCCGAATGGAAGTGGGAGCATATCACCATGGACTTTATTACGAAGTTACCACGTACCCCGAATGGGTATGATGCTATATGGGTGATAGTTGATCTTTTGATGAAAAATGCTCACTTCCTACCGATCCGAGAGACGTATTCTTCTGAGAGACTTGCGGATCTATTTATCAAGGAGATTGTAGCTCGTCATGGTGTGTCGGTGTCTATTGTGTCTGATCGTGACACTCGGTTTACAGCTATACGGTAGGAAGAAATTCCACGATGTGATGGGAACAAAACTACACATTAGCACGGGTTATCATCCCCAGACGGATGGTCAGTCTGAAAGGACGATCTAGACACTCGAGGACATGCTTCGAGCATGTGTGATCAATTTTGGAGGAAGTTGGGATGACCATTTGTCATTAGCAGAATTCTCGTACAACAATAGTTATCATGCCAGCATTGGCATGCCATCATACGAGATGCTATACGGTAGGAGAGGCTATACGAAAGGGATCCGAGTCTACATAGAAGATTGAAGGAGAGATGAGGCAGCATTACCCTCATCTGTTTGAGAAATAACAGGTTTCGGGGACAAAACCTATATAAGGGGGTGGACTTGCAACGCTCGGTTATTTTTAAAAAGATATGAAGAATGAATAAAAGTAAAGGAAAAGAAAGAAAATGTAAGTTAGCCCAAGTAGAGGGATTAAAAGTGTCAAAAAGGCAAAATATCAAAAAGTTGGTACAAAAGTGGGCATGGCCGTGTAGGATTCTATGTGCCCAAGACACGTAGAATATTGATGCGGTTAGTACGTTATGATCCAAGTCGGGTTATACCCAATAACAAGCTTTGCAAACACCAATTAATATTTAATTGATGATATGATCATTCAATTAAATATTTTCACCAATTTAGAAAATGGGTTTTTTAAATAAGTTACATATGAGATGGAACAACTTATTAGGATATTTTGTTCAAGAATATTATTTGTAGTGTTATTTAAGTTAGTTAGATGACATCAAATAATAAAAAGGGTGTATGAGTTATACAATTAAAAGGTTAATTGTACAACTTAATAAGGGACTAGTTTAAAATAATGGGTGTTTAAATTTGGGGGGAAACCCTTTTGAAACCTAATATTCGGCCGCCCCTCCTTCAATATGGTTGGTCCTTTTGCTTTTCTTGAGAACTACATTTCATAACTATTCCAACACTCAACACATGACCTCTCTCATACATGTAAAACACAAGAAAATAACTCCCTCTTCTCTCTCTTAAAACTCACGGATTCAGCAGCATTTGGAGAGCTTTTGGTGTTCTTCTCCGTTGCAAGAAGGTGTTTTGCTATAGAGCTTGGGGTATACAAGCTTGAGTGGACCTCCTTTTGGTGCCTTGGTCGTTTTTCATCATCCATTTCGACTCCTTTTGCTGCTGAAATGTAGATTATGGCAGCCTCTTTATGGTTGTCCATAAGTTGTGTTTTGTCTTTCCATAGCTAGTCTTATTTACATATAAAAGGTCCTTTGTTCTTGGGTTTGTTTGTAACTTATAATATCAAAATAGAACCTGAAATTTCTGTATATAAACCATATTATAAAGTTCATTTCCGCTGCGTTTTCACAATGTTTAAATGGTTAAACTATGTTTAATGTTCTATCAAACCCAACATTGGCATCTAGAGCCGGTTATGTGGATAGCTAGCTTGTTTTGTCCTTGAAAAATTCGTTTTATGGGACTTTAAAACCCCTTTAGGGGCTGCTATGTTCATGTATTATGAATCCCCAAACTTTCAAAGTTATATCACACATGCTTGTGATTAAACTTTGAAAGACATGTATGTTGTATTATTTGTTTGTTTGGACAAAATAAAACCCCAAATTTCAGTTTGTGTTGGCTGAAATTTTGTAGTTTTAGTGGGGATTCATTGTTATTTTGGATGATATGATCATTTTTTATTATGGTGCATAACCTAGTCCTTGACCTTGTGTTATTTGGATGAATGATATGTTTTGGTTGATTTCATTTTTCATGGGTTGTAATAATTATTCTTTTATGCTTGTATTTGGGTGTAATTTATTTATTCATTCATTTGTAATGTAATAGATAGATTAAGTGTGTTTTCTTTATTAGAAAATTTGTATTAGGATATAAATTTTGTAAATGAAGATGCATAAGATGGAAGCACAATAGGAAGACACAAAGAGAAGGACTTGAAGCATTTGGATGCAATTTCAAGTGGGGGTCTTTGGAGATCTCATCTTTTGTGTTGTATTCAACCCTTAGGAAAGACCAAATGACAACACTTGTGATGGCAAACAAGTGTTGTCAACATAGTGGCTATGGTTATGCACATATGGTTGTTTTATATATGCTTGTTTGATTATCTATTTTATGTTGATTGTTTGATATGTGGATATACTTGACAATCTAAATAAATAATCATAACAAGCTGAATTTTCATGGTTCTTAATCATTAATATGTTAATAAAAGTTATTAAAAGGATTAATGATTTTAATAAAAGAGGTTTTATTAAAAATGAACCGTAGGATATCTTGTATTTGAAAGCATGCAAATATAAAAACATAGAGTTTTCTAAACTAGAATTATGAAATCTCTAATATTTTAAAAATGAGATCAATACCGTCCTTTTACACAACACTTGAGTCACTAGGGAACTTTTAGTGGGATAAAGGTCACCTAACCATTTTAAGGGAACTTGTGACTTGAGGTGAGAATGCCATATTCGTGGGATAAAGGTCACCTAACCGCTTATTTTGGAAAACTCACACGTGTGTGTAAGTAGGGTGTCTTGATTTGCAAACCATGTCAAATGGATCACCTACGATGTGGTTTCCAAATGGTGTTGATGGGATTAACATGCCGACTTTACATATGATGTTTCAAGTCGATCCCATACCTCTAGAAGTTACAAATGGTTGCAACCGTCAATCGTTGACCACCTTATTAATTTAAATCGTGGGATAAAGGTCACCTAACCACTATTTAAATATAATGTTGGGTTCTAGATTTTAATATGAAAATGACCTTAAAAGGTATTAATTATTAAAATAACAATATCGAAAATACTAAAATTGATCTTTGTTAAATTTTGTAGATGGCCACCAATAATAATGATAATCATGATAATTCATCTACGTCCGCCCAATCTTTACGAGCGATTCTCCAAAAGGAACGTCTAAATCATAACAATTTTATGGATTGGTATCGAAACTTGAGAATCGTTCTCAAGCAAGAGAAACGATCATATGTTTTAGACGACTCTATCCCCGATCAACCTAGTGAGGATGATGAGGAGGCCTATAACGATTGGATGAAGTACACTGAGGACTCCGTCCAAGTGTCTTGCCTTATGTTGGAAATCATGACTCCGGATCTCCAGAAGGAGTATGAATATCACGGAGCTTATGACATGATAACCCAACTGAAGGAAACGTTTCAACAGCAAGCAAGGGTTGAGCGCTTCGAAACGGTTCGAGCACTCCATGTATGTCGTATGGACGACAACCAATGGTTTCATCTTATGTACTTAAGATGAAAAGTCACATTGACCGCCTCGAAAGGCTAAATTGTCCCGTCTCGAAGGAATTGGCAACGGATTTGATCCTCAATGGCCTTCCCAAAAAGTTCCAGACGTTCGTGTTGAACTACAACATGAATGCTTGGGACAAAAGCATTGGTGAGCTTCACTCAATGCTCAAAACAGCCGAGGCGGCCATGGGTAAAAGGGTTTTACCCGTTCTCACCATCAATGAAGGTGGGAACAAGAACAGGCCTCATCCCGCACCCAAGGCAAGAGTTGCCAAGGGTAAGGGACCCGTATGGGGGAAGGGGAAAGGGGTGGCAAGGGTGCCACCCAAAGCACAGGAGAAGAAGCAAAAAGTTGCTTCCAATGACCCATGCTTCAAGTGTGGGGAAATTGGACATTGGGCAAGAAATTGTCCTGTCCATCTCCAAGAGTTGAAAGCAAAGAGGGATGCCGGGCAGACCTCAGGTACCATATACATGATCCATATTAATTTAAACTTAATATCCTCTAATACATGGGTATTAGATACCGGATGTGGAACTCATATTTGCAATTTGTTGCAGGGGTTCAAAAGAAGTAGCAACTTCAATCAAGGGGATGTTAGCCTCTACATGGGCAATGGGGCTAAAGTCCAAGTTGAAGCCCGTGGTGACTACATCTTGAAACTTCCAAATGGTTTGGAAGTAATTTTGTACAATGTTTTGTATGCTCCTAGTTTGACTAGGAACATTATCTCTGTAGCCCTATTAAAACATTTTGGATATGTATTATCATTTATTGGAAATGAAATCCATGTTACTTTGAATGACAAGTTTTACTTTAAAGCTATTCCCATCAATGGTATCTATGAATTGGTTCGTGAAAATACATTGAATGATAGCTTATTGTACCAAACTAGTACCAAGAAACTCAAATTGGATTTGAGTGACACTTACCTTTGGCATTGCCGTATTGGTCATATAAACAAGAAAAGAATACAAACACTACAAAGGAATGGTCTTTTAAAACTAAGTGAATATGATTCATTTGATGTATGTGAGTCTTGTTTACAATGTAAAATGACCAAGGCACCTTTTAGTGGCAAAGCCGAAAGGGCAAAGGATTTATTAGGTATCATACATTCGGATGTATGTGGTCCTTTTAAAACTATGAAAAGGTACAATGAAAGATACTTCATTACCTTACTGACGACTATAGTCAATATGGGTATGTGTACTTGTTAAGACACAAAGATAAAGCTTTTGAAATGTTCAAGATCTTTTAAAATGAAGTACAAAATCAACTCAATAAGTCAATTAAAATTCTCCGCACCGATAGAGGAGGTGAATACCTGAATGATGTTTTTATGGACCATCTTAGAAGTTGTGGGATTATCTCACAACTATCTCCACCAGGAACACCACAACATAATGGTGTGTCCGAGCGGAGAAATCGAACTCTATTGGATATGGTTCGATCTATGATGGCTAGAAGCTCATTACCTCTCTCATTTTGGGGTTTTGCTCTGCTCTCTGTGGCCCGTATTTTGAATATGGCCCCAACCAAGAAAGTGGAAAGGACACCTTATGATATATGGCATGGAAGGGTCCTATCATTTTCATATTTGAGGGTGTGGGGGTGTGAGGCTTATGTGAAGACTCCCACCTCGAACAAGTTAGAAAGTCATTCCACTAAGTGTATCTTTATTGGATATCCAAGAGATTCTATGGGATATTATTTCTATGATCCAATACAACAAAAGGAGTTTGTTGCCAAAAAGGGTGAGTTCTTGGAAACCAAGTTCCTTATCGAAGGAACTGGTAGAAGAACTGTGGATCTTGAAGAGGATCAAGAACCACAACCTGATACACGTTTGGTTGACACTAGCACTCAACATAAGGATGTTGAAAATGATCAAATAGTTGATCAATACACAGAAAACGTTCGTAGATCTGTAGAACTAGTAATCCACCTGAAAGATATGGATTTTTCACTGATGGATGCTATGTGATAGATTCTGATGAACCAATCACATACCGTGATGCGTTGTCCAATTCGAATTGTGACAAATGGCTTGAGGCCATGAACGTTGAGATGCAATCCATGCATGACAATCAAGTATGGGACTTGGTTGTACCACCTCTTAACTCCGAAGTAGTTGCAAGTAAGTGGGTTTTCAAGAAGAAAACCGATATGCATGGAAACTTGGATACTTATAAAGCTAGACTTGCAGCAAAAGGTTTCACTCAAACTCAAGGGGTTGACTATGATGAAACCTTTTCACCTATTGCCATGCTAAAATCTATTAGGATATTGTTTGTCATAGCTGCTCATTATGATGTTAAGATTTGGCAAATGGATGTCAAAACCGCTTTCCTAAATGGATATCTTGAGGAAGATGTCTATATGGTTCAGCCTGAAGGTTTTGTCGATCCAAAACATCCTAACAAGGTATGCAAGTTACAGAAATCAATCTATGGATTGAAACAAGCATTGAGAAATTGGAATCACCATTTTGATGAAGAAGTGATTAAATTTGGATTCATCAAGAACGCTGATGAAGCTTGTGTATATAAGAAAGCTAGTGGGAGCATCATCACTTTCCTAGTATTGTATGTTAATGACATACTACTATTTGGAAATGACATTCCAACCTTGGAAGGTGTAAAAACCTGGCTTGGAAGTTGTTTTTCTATCAAGGATCTTAGTGAAGCCGCCTGTATTCTAGGAATAAATATCTATAGGAATAGATCAAGGCGGTTGATTGGTTTAAATCAAAGTGCATACATTGATAAGATCTTGAAAAGGTTCAAGATGGAGAACTCTAAGAAAGGTACGGTACCTACTCAAAGAGGAACGATATTGAGTACGACTCAATGTCCAAGCTCAAAAGATGAGCAAGATAAAATGAAGGCAATCCCATACGCATCTGCTATTGGATCCATCACGTATGCAATGATATGCACTCGGCCGGACGTTTCATGCGCTTTAAGCATGACAAGCCGATACCAGCAAAATCCTAGAAACAGTCATTGGATGGCTGTTAAGAACATACTTAAGTACCTAAGGAGGACTAAAGATATGTTCCTAATCTATGGATCTGGTGATGAGGAACTCGTTGTAAAAGGTTACACAGATGCGAGTTTCCAAACCGATCGTGATGATTCACGATCACAATCGGGATACATTTTCATTCTGAATGGAGGAGCGGTCTCTTGGAAGAGCTCTAAACAGGATGTGGTGGCTTTATCAACTACAGAATCTGAATACGTTGCCACCTCATTGGCAGCTCAAGAAGCTGCATGGTTGAAGAATTCATTGCCAATCTAAGGGTTGTCCCTTCCATTCAGGACCCCCTAGAGATCTTTTGTGATAACGAGGGTACGATTGCTCAAATCAATGAACCTCGTGCTCATCAAAAGACTAGGCACATTGAGCGGAGATTCAACTACATACGAGATGAATTTGAGAAAGGAAAGATATGTATTCGTAAAGTTCACACAGATCAAAATATTACGGATCCTCTTACGAAGCTCCTAGAAAAGGCAAAGCATGAAGGTCATACCTATGCCATGGGACTTCGATATTCTAGTGATTGGATTTGATCTGTAATTTCATATTTGGATATTAGGAACTCCCTTACTACTTGAATAAAATTATTTGGTTATAATATTTCAATAAATGTTCCAATTTAGCATGTTTAATCCATGAGTAAATTGTTTACTCTAAATGTCCGTAGTCGTTCATACTTTTGGGAACAAGTATGAGGGTAAGATTATTATGAATTAGGATTGGTGGATATTCATAAGGAATGAATATAGAGCAATTGGTTGCTTCCAAATTTCATAGATATTTGTGGGATACAAATATTGGACTGACCCGCATCTCAAATTTTACTACATGGAATCTTCTAGATTGATCATAAGTAAATTTGAGTAAAAGGCGAATATCATTTGGTATCCGCAGACCTGAGATACATATTGGGTCTTGATATTCACCAAGTGTTATAACTTGAGCTAGTTCTTCACTGCCCTGAAATAATGGACAGTACGTAAGGCTATGTTCAGGTGTGACACGAGGTGTTTGTGAGAAACGTATGTAGTCAAGATGGAATTTGTTCCTCTTATTCATTGAGAGCAAGATGTCTAAGGCCTGATTAAGTTAAATCAACAAGGAATGATCATTATGTGTCCTTGGATTTAACATGACATCTGTAACAAAAGGATAAATGATTAATTCACCTAAATCATTTCAAGTAGGATACTTGAATGGGATGATGTTATTGAATGGCTATAAGTCATGCGTATTAAGGGTAGTAAAATGTTGTTAGGCGGTATTTACTGCTTGCATCAATCTTCTATGAATCTTGTGCAAGTGGGAGATTGTAGGATTCTATATGCCCAAGACACGTAGAATATTGATGCGGTTAGTATGTTATGATCCAAGTCGGGTTATACCCAATAACAAGCTTAGCAAACACCAATTAATATTTAATTGATGATATGATCATGCAATTAAATATTTACACCAATTTAGAAAATGTGTTTTCAAAATAAGTTGCATATGAGATTAAACAACTTATTAGGATATTTTGTTCAAGAATATTATTTGTAGTGTTATTTAAGTTAGTTAGATAACATCAAATAATAAAAAGGGTGTATGAGTTATACAATTAAAAGGTTAGTTGTACAACTTAATAAGGGACTAGTTTAAAATAATGGGTGTTTAAGTTTGGGGGGGAAACCCTTTTGAAACCCAATATTCAGCCGCCGCCCCTTCAATATGGTTGGTCCTTTTGCTTTTCTTGAGAACTACATTTCATAACTAGTCCAACACTCAACACATGACCTCTCTCATACATGCAAAACACAAGAAAATAACTCCCTTTTCTCTCTCTCAAAACTCACGGATTCAGCAGCATTTGGAGAGGATTTTTGAGAGCTTTTGGTGTTCTTCTCCCTAGCAAGAAGGTGTTTTGCTATAGAGCTTGGGGTATACAAGCTTGAGTGGACCTCCTTTTGGTGCCTTGGTCGTTTTTCATCTTCCATTTCGACTCCTTTTGCTGCTGAAGGTAGATTATGGTAGCCTTTTTATGGTTGTCCATAAGTTGTATTTTGCCTTTCCATAGCTAGTCTTATTCACATATAAAAGGTCCTTTGTTCTTGGGTTTGTTTGTAACTTATAATATCAAAATAGAACCTAAAATTTCAGTTTATAACCATATTATAAAGTTCATTTCCACTGCGTTTTCACAATATTTAAATGGTTAAACTATGTTTAATATTCTATCAAACCCAACAGGCCGCCCACTCTTGCCTGCACATTTCTTTCATTTTGTTCTAGAGAGAAAGAGAGAGAGCATAAAACTCTTAGAAGATTGTAGAAGAAGCAGGAGAATTCGAAGTTTTTAGTAAGAATTCTTGGTTCTGTGATGTTATAAATAGTTCTAGTCTCGGTCATATGCTTAAAAGTGTTATTATATGTTCGGGTGTGTATTTGTGTGGATTTTAGGTGTTAAGCACGGCTGAGAAAGCTCAAGAGAAGGGTTCAAACCCGAAAGCAGCTAAGGTGAGTTCTAGAACCCCTTTTTTATCATGTTTTGAATACTTCGGGGCTGGAAAATGCATGTGTGTATGTTTTTATAGAAATAAATTTCTACCCGTATGTGTGTGTGAAGGTGTATGTGGGTGGGTTTATGTTTTGGGTGTAAATGATATTATGGTTTTGATTAAGTATGTATTTGGTGCTTAGAATGTAAGAACTAAGCTTAGAACATGATGGATTTGGATTGGGGACTGAAAATAAGCTGATTTGTAAAAGTTAGTTACTTAAACGTCTAAACAGTAGACCATGCGTCTAACGGTTAATTTTTCTAAGTGTTCTCAACCGCCTAAAAGCTCAACCGCCCAAACAGTGCCCAACCACCTAAGTGCCCATGCATCTAAGTCAGGCCCATGCGGCTGAATAGTGCCCAACCGTCTAGATTATTGACCAGATTGATTAAGTGTAGGCCCAAACGCCTGAATAGTGCCCATGTGCCTAAATAGGCCCATGCGTCTAAGTGAAAAATGACCAAGTATAAGTCCAAACGGCTGCATAGTGGCAAAACGTCAGAACAGGGCAGAAACGCCCAAATAGGGCCCATGCGTCTAGAAATTTAGAATATTCTGAAATTTCAGGAAAAACAGAAAGTCTAGGGTTTTGACCAGGTTTGACTTATGGGCAATAATTACCCATTATAAGCATGACTATGGAATGACTTAGGGTTATGGAATGTACGAATGATGTATGGTATGTATAACGTGTTATGTTTTAATAATGATTAACCGTATTTATATAAAATACATTATATATTATATTATTACTTTACATAGTATGACGAATGAATGAAAGAACGTAAAGAATAACTAACGAAATGAAAGATAACAATGATGAAAGATAAAACGTAATGAACGAAAGAATGGCTTGCAAGCAAAATGAAAGCAGGTGCACGACCATGTTGTCGTTAGCTCAACTGTGATGCGGGTTAGCTACCCCAAAGGATGCACACAGGGTTGATCATTAAGATTGACAATGCCCTTTGGTATGCCCTAGGTGACTGGATCAGCTTCGTGCACAATGTTCGTGGTTTAATTACCACAGGTCCAGCATCAGCTTCGTGCACAATGTTCAGGGTAGGACTAATTGGTTTGAATGAACGGGAGAGATGACTTGCCCTAGGTGACTGGATCAGCTTCATGTACAATGTTTGTGGTTTAATTACTACAGGTCCAGCATCAGCTTCATGCACAATGTTAAGGGTATTGTTCATCGATCCATATGAATGTAAAAGATTGACGTAACGTACTAAAGAAAGAAAGAAAGTAAACAAGTACGAAATTAAAAGAATGAAAATGAGTACATTACGAAAGAATAAGAATGAAAGTAAGAGAATGATAATGAAAAACATGAAATGAAAATATACTATGAATATGATGGTAAACAATGAATGATAATGAAAGTTAAAAGTATTATTCTCTACCTGTACGTTTGATGCATGATCGCGTATGAAAGTAAGGAAAGGTTTTACCGAAAGTAAAGTATTTTATTTATAAAACTAGAACTCACTCAATAACGCTGACTTTTATGTGTTTTCCAGTTGGCAGGAAAAAGTTACTGAGGATGGCACGGGGCAGCTACTTGGCATTTTTGGGATGGCATTCCATTCGTATAATAAAGATGTTTTTGTGATGTAATGTAATTTATAATGTTTTGTAATAGTTAACTGTATTGTATTACGTTACAAATGGTGTCATTAAATATATGAAATGGTTTCAATTAATTTCTGCTGCGTTGTTTTAAATAAATTGTATGTTTTATGTGCGATGAATGACCAACTGTGAGGTGCCTGGGATCGGGGCCTTACAAATTGGTATCAGAGCCAAAGTTTAAGTGAAATGGGTAAATATTTTCAAAAGAAACCTAAACTTAAACTGAGAATGGGACAAAGGGAAGGGATGCCAGTCCAAGTAGCTACGTGCCATCAGGTATTTTCTTTAATGTTAACCGTATCATGTGCGCATGTTATTAGATCTGTTTGCCCTTAGTATATTTAGATACTGATGTATTCAAAATAGGAATGCTTAGGGTGTGAAGAGTAAAGTAAGTGGCTAATCACAACTAGCCACTGTAATTAGGGACTTACTATACTTGACATAAATTGAGCTATTACCTTGAATGATCATGTTAGTGTTTAAATCTTATAGCATATTAGAGAATGACTGGAGGTAGATCTTCTAAGGCTTCATGTGGCGTAGCACGTGGTGCACGTGGTGCTGAACCACGGGCCACAAGAGGAAGGCCCAGAGTTGAGAAGGTGACCCATGAGGAGCCTGAGACCCCACATCCAGAGGGTGGTGATGAGGGTGCTAACTTGAGAGCCTCGGTGAAGGAGGCCGTGGTGGAGGAAGTTCATCAGGTCATGCAGATGATCTTGCCATCCGTAATGACCGAAGTGATTAAGGCTGTTAGAGAAGGAGAGAGGAGGGACAGGAACAGGTCTTCAGGAGGGAGAGAGCAACCCGAGACTAAGACAGTTATCCCTACTGACGAGGAAGAGGAGGAAGAAGAGGCCGTTCCGGAGACAACACGAGGCTATAACTATAGGGCATTTCAGAGATGCAAGCCCCCTACCTTCGATGGTAATGGCACTGCTGCTGCTGCTCACCGATAGGTGAGGGAGATGAAGGCTGTTCTGGAAATCCACGAGTGCCGGGAAGACCAGAAGGTGAAGTTCGCCACTCATTCGTTTGTGGACTCGGCCTTATGCTGGCGGGACAACATTATCGAAGCCGAGGGTAGCAGGGCGATTAGTAGAATGAGGTGGAACGGGCTGAAGAAGTTACTGATTGAGGAGTTCTGTCCTCATCGGGAGTTGGACAAGGTGGAAAAGGAGTTCCTGCAGCTGGAAGCGGGAACCATGACACATCAATAATACACCACCAAGTTCAACGAGATGGCACGGCTGGTGCCGGATTAGTTGGCGCCCCTATCACGAAAGATCAAAAGATACATTCAGGGCTTGCTGGTGGATATCCGTAGGCACATGATCGCCGCCCGACTGAGTACGTTTAGGTGGGTTGACTTGGCTGGGAGATTGTATGATGAGAGGGAGGTGTTGGTGGTTGAGAAGAAAAAGACTGGTGGTGACGATCGGAACTGGAACCAAAAATGGTTTGGGCAGGGTGGCTTTACCCCGAATGACAAGCAGGCGAGGGTGGACGATCGACGGGTGATTGTCGCAGGTTCAGGAGTAAAGAGATGCGGGAAGTGTGGAAAGGAGCACGTTGGCGAGTGCAGGCTGGGGCTTAATGTCTGTTTCAAGTGCGGGAAGCCCGACCACATCTCTAGATATTGCAAAGCAGCGAGGTGCTTCAATTGTGGTGAAGTAGGCCATATGAGCAGGGAGTGCAAGAAGCCGAGGGCAGAGAGTTCCGGAGCAGGGAAGAAGACCAGGACTGAGGAGCAAAGGGCAAGCGCCAGGGCATTTACAATGACCAGAGAGGAGGCTAGGACGGACCCCGATGTTGTGTCAGGTACGTTTCTAGTAAATCAAACTCTTGCTTCTGTGTTATTTGATTCTGGTGCTAGTAGGAGTTTTATTTCTGCTACTTTCTGTGCTAAATTGTCTATTAGTAGTAGATGTATTGATGAGCCCTTTGATGTAGAAACTGCTATTGGTAAGTTCACTACAATTACTGATGTGATAGAGGACTGTGCCATAGAATTAGAGGGTCACAGGTTTGCTGCTAAGTTACATATGTTGCCCCTAGGCGGATTTGATGTAGTACTAGAGATGGATTGGTTAGCAACCTATGAAGCAACATCGTGTGTTGAAAGAAGATGATTAGATTGACAGCGTCTGACGGGAGTTCGGTGACAATATATGGTGATCGAGCTACGACGATTCCGAAAGTGATTTCGATGGCGGTGGCGGGAAACTGCATGAAGCGTGGATGTAGTGCTTACCTGGCCAACGTGAAGGATGTGGACACGTCTCTTTTTTTTTTGTCAACACCACAATCGTCCGATGTACCGGTGGTGTGTGACTTTCCCGATGTGTTTCCAGAGGACTTATCAGGTGTACCACCAGATCATGAAATCAAATTTCAAATTGACTTAATACCCACTGCTCAGCCTGTCGCTAAGGCACCGTATCGGTTGGCTCCGACTGAGATGAAGGAATTGATGGGGCAACTGCCGGAGTTACTGGATAAGGGTTTCATTAGACCGAGTATCTCTCCTTGGGGTGCTCCGGTCTTGTTCATGAAGAAGAAGGATGGTAGTATGAGGATTTGCATCGACTACCGTGAGTTGAAAAAGTTGACAGTAAAGAACCGGTATCCATTACCGAGGATTGATGACTTGTTTGATCAGCTCCAAGGTGCCAGCTGGTTCTCGAGGATAGATCTTCGATCTGGCTACCACCAGTTGAAGGTGAAGGAGCAAGATATTCCTAAAACAACTTTTCGCACACTTTATGGACACTACGAGTTTCTCGTCATGTCTTTTGGTTTAACCAACGCGCCAGCTGCTTTTATGGACTTGATGAATCGAGTGTGTCGGCCAATGTTAGATAAATCAGTGATTGTATTTATCTATGATATCCTGATTTATTCAAGGAACGAAGAAGAGCATGCCGGTCATATTCGGGAAGTGTTGGAGACATTGACAAGGGAGAAGTTGTATGCTAAGTTCTCCAAGTGTGTATTCTGGTTGCGCGAAGTTCAGTTCTTGGGTCACGTGGTAAATGATGAAGGAATCATGGTGGACCCGGCAAAGGTTGAGGCCGTGATGCAATGGAAGTCTCCAAAGATGCCATCCAATATTCGTAGTTTCTTGGGATTGACGGGCTAGTACAAGAGATTTATTCAAGACTTTTCCAAGGTAGCCTCACCTTTGACAAAGTTGACTCGCAGGGATATGAAGTTTGTGTGGGGTCGAGAACAGGAGGATGCTTTCAAGGAATTAAAGGCGAGATTAACACAAGCTCCTATCTTGACATTACCCGAAGGTAGTGAAGACTTAGTGGCATATTCGGATGCATCTTATTCCGAGCTAGGTTGCGTATTGATGCAACGTGGAAGGGTGATAGCCTACGCATCCCGACAGCTGAAAACCCACGAAGTCAACTATTCCACGCATGATCTAGAACTAGCTGCTGTGGTTTTTGCATTGAAAATTTGGCGGCACTACTTATACGGGACAAACTGCGCCATCTTCACAGACCACAAAAGCTTGAAGTACTTCTTCGAGCAGAAAGATTTGAACATGAGGCAGAGGCGATGGTTGGAGCTCATAAAGGATTACGATTGTGAGATCCATTACCATCCAGGCAAGGCCAACATGGTGGCAGATGCCCTTAGCCGAAAGGAGAGACCCGAGCCGATTCGAGTGAAGGCTTATCAGCTGATTATGACCTCTGACGTGATGAAGCAGGTCCAGGAGTTTTAAGACGAGGCTTTGAAAGAAGATTGCCTTAACTCGGAAAGGATGAAAGGTCTAGTCGCGGAATTGGGTGAGAACACTCTTGGTGTTAGAACCCGATTCGGACGAATGTGGATTCCTCTTTTTGGGGATTTACGTGGAAAGATCATGGACGAGGCTCATAAGACTCGATACTCCATTCATGCCGGTGCTACCAAGATGTATCATGATATAAAGAAGGATTATTGGTGGCCGGGTATGAAACGTGACGTAGCAGAGTTCGTGAGTAAATGCCTTACTTGTTTGCAAGTGAAGGCGGAACACCAGAAGCCGTACGGGAAAATCCAAACGTTGGATATACCTGAATGGAAGTGAGAACATATCACCATGGACTTTATTATGAAGTTACCACGTACCCCGAAAGGGTATGATGCTATATGGGTGATAGTTGATCGTTTGACGAAAAGTGCTCACTTCCTACCGATCTGAGAGACGTATTCTTCTGAGAGACTCACGGATCTATTTATCAAGGAGATTGTAGCTCGTCATGGTGTACCAGTGTCTATTGTGTCTGATCGTGACACTCGGTTTACATCTAAATTCTGGAAGAAATTCTACGATGCCATGGGAACGAGACTACACATTAGCACAGCTTATCATCCCCAGACGGACGGTCAATCTGAAAGGACAATCCAGACACTCAAGGACATGCTTCAAGCATGCATGATTGATTTTGGAGGAAGTTGGGATGACCATTTGTTATTAGCAGAATTCTCGTACAACAATAGTTATCATGCCAGCATTGGCATGCCACCATACGAGATGCAATACGGCAGGAGATGCAGGACACACGTTTGTTGGGGTGACATTGGTCAGAAGGAGTTGGGAAGTATTGAGATGATTGAAGCTATGACAGA
>CM044003.1:69633182-69685682 GCA_024085815.1 Flaveria linearis | reverse complement strand
TAGGGATGTTAAACACCCAAATTCACTAAAACTCACAACCTACTAGATTACATGAGAGCTAAATTTGAGTCAAGCAAGTGTGGAGCCCTTTAAAAGGTTACTTTTATCTTCTTTGGGTGGAAGGGGCATTCACGGGTTGGGATGACTAGTTCACTAAGGTAATATGGATATATCACCGCAAGTCGAGCAGGTAATGGTGGCGAATCCGATATTGCGTTCATGAACCTGCAGGTGAAGCCAGGTAAGGGTGGTGGATTAGAACATTGCCTAAGTCTATGTTGATGTTTGGCCATCTGATGGATTTTTAAAAAGAAAAAAAGAAAAATACTAATCCTTCCTTTTCGTTATATATTAACATATATATTTTATTTTTTACACCAAAAAATAGAACTTCTTATACTTTTCTATACAAATGGATCCAACACCAAAACATACCTCAGCCCAAAAACCAAAACAAATCATAATTTGTGTTAGACAGCCATTTCAATATTCACGATACTACTTTGTAACGTCCACATATGTTTGCACACCTACTCTAGCACCGGATAATGTTAAATATAATCCATCTGATCAAGCACTCGTTGACCTTTATGAATATAGTAACCTATGTAAGGTTTACACTAAAATGCTGATGTGACGAAAGCAACCTAAGGTCGGTCAGCATGCATGCATGAAGTACAGAGAAAAGTTACTTCGAAAGTTTTACACAACTCAGGAATTTTTGCTGAGTGTAAATCTTCTGAAGCCAAATGACCATATCCTCTGAAGCCAAAGATGAATTCTTCCGAAGCCAGAGGCTGATTTCTTCCAAAGACAGAGAAGACATGCTTTCTCTGATCACATTTTGACAAAATTTAAACTACTTTCCACTACCATCTATAAAGACTCACCAACTTAGATGAGTTGGTGAAAAGGTCCATACTTTTGTCAACTGTAGATTAAGGTCATTGGTCTGTAACTTTCTACTTTTATACCATTTATCCTTTTTGTAATATATTAGGATGTGTGCTATGGCATGTTATTATCACAAGTCAAATGACAATCTGCCCTTTGACTATACATTGATCTTGTTGTTTGGATAAGTGTTTCCAGCTGGCTTTCAAAGTATAGGTGGCTATAGGATGTAGTATAAAATGTCTCAAGTACTTGTCTTTATTTTTATGCATTGTAACTTTTGTAATAGAACTTGGGAGAAATATACAGCATTCTTGAAAACCAAATACTATTTTGTTCTTGTTCTTGTTCTGTCTCATATTTGCTTGTGTTCTTAGTATCATCAACATAAATGTGAATCCATATTTGATCTGTTAAGTGTTTTAAGTATCTACTCACTGTGAAACTGTTGTATTGACCCCCTTTAACAGTCCAGCAATTGATATCAGAGTATTTTAGGCTCTTGATTGTAAGATCTCACCATCTTAATTCCCTTTAGTTTCATAAAACACTTAACAACTCAAATTGCAGCTCTTATCAAGGCTAATATGGAAACCGGTACCATGAAAAAGTCTCCACTGATCATTCCTGATGACTTTGATACTTGGAGCCAAATAATGGAAGGCTTAATTAAGTCTCAAGACATGAGGATGTGGGGATCTGTTGTCTTAGAACCTCATGTACCATGCATCACTTCAGCTGCTGATGGTGTTGGCATGATACCAAAGGAAGTGGCTCACTACTCTGAGGAAGACTAGAAGAATATCAACGTATTTTAGAAAGCCATGATTGCCCTTTTAACTGCTCTCTCAAACTTTATATACAAAGGCTTCAAGAAGTGCAAAATGCTAAGTAACTATGCGACGCACTAACACTTATGTATGAGGGATATAATAAAGAAAAAGAGAACAAAAAGACCTCTTGACTTAGTAGTTTGAAAACTTCACCTATAAGACATGTGAAACCATGACTCAACAATACTTGAGGTATATAACACCTATGAAATTTTCAAATTATTTTTGTCAATAAATAATCATGGTTATGTTTCAAGCGTGATTTCATAACTAAGTTGTTAGATAAATATTTAATGTCTAAGCCTTCAAATGCAACTTAATAGTTAAGCTATGGATAAAACTTAACAATTAAGTAATGGATAAAACTTAGTGCCTAAGTTTAGAGAAAGATTAGGATAAAACTTAACGGCTAAGTTTTGGATAAAGCATAATAGATAAGTCTTGACTAAAATATAAAACTTAATAGCTAAGTTTTGAATAAAATATAAAAATTTATGACTAAGGTTTGAATAAAATATAAAACTTAATTGCTAAGTTTTGAACTTAATAGTTAGTTTGGACAAAACTTAATATGTAAGAAATACTTAACGAGTAAGAAATATCCAAATATAAATAGATGTTTCTAGCTTCATTTTATTTCATAATCCTTTTCCCTACTTTCACACACACGAAACCCTCTACTACCTCTTAAACACCACAAACATAACCCGAGAATGGGAAATCGGTGTAGATGCTCTAAACAACAAGTATAGAAATTCTGTGTAACACCCGGAAGTTTGACTTTTTGGAGTGATATGCGACTGAGTCTCCATCGCATGGAGTTCATGCGACTGGAGGCCCAATCGCACAATGCACGGACGATTAAAGGATCAAGCGCATGGAACTCATGTGACTGGAGGTCCAGTCGCATGGTGTTCATACGACTAAAGGTCCAGTCGCCTGGACCATGAGCGACTGAGCTGTAACTATAAAAGAGGGGCAGCTCTCTTCTTCCCCCACACTTGCACATTTTCAGTCGGGAAAAAGAGCGGAGAGAGAGAGAGCAGAGAAAGAAGAGAAAGAAGGAGAGAAGGTGGTGATTCGGGCTCAAGATTTGTTGAGTGGCTAGCCAAATCGAAGCTCTTCATCTTCTCCTTGATAATGTGAGTTCTAGAACCCCACATTTTCATGTTTTCATATGATTTTAGGGCTGGATCACATATAAACCCTATTTTGGTAAAGTGTATGTTTAACCCATTTGGGTGAAATCGTGTTTAGTATGTTTAACGTACAAATTCGGACTTGTATAAGCTTGTATGATGTCCTAATATGAATCCCTGAGGTCTAGGAGGGCTAATTTGGGCTAGAAATGAGTTTAGAGGAGTTTGAAGGTCGTAGGTCGTGGCTGCTGTTCGTGATGAACTCCAGTCGCTACCCAGTTAGGGCTAGGCGACTGAAGGGCTAGTCACACGACTGAGGAAATACTGATGTTCAATCGTACGATTGAGGCTTAGTCGTACGACTGGGGCTCAATCGCCGATTGATTGGGTTTCGGTCGCATAGCCCCATTCGCATAGTAGTTCAGCCGCACGACTGAGGGTTAGTCGCCTAGTAGTCCATTCGTATAGTGTTCACTCGTACGATAGGAGGTCCATTCACACGAATGTATGCCCATTCGCATAACTGCCCAATCGCACGACCCAGTCGCATGGAGGCCATGCGACTGCAGTATGTTCAATCGCCCAATTAGGGGCTGATGTGAATGAGGAGAGATGTGTATGTAGGACGTAAACATGATAAGTATGATATTGCCTTATATGATGGTAATGACTAATGATTTGTAAATGCCGGTGTTCCTTGTGTCGATGTATGTTTATCTTCCGTAGCTTTACGTGTATCCTATATGAATGAATAAAAGTAATAAATAACGTAAAGTGAAAGATAATGAAAGAGGAACATGATGAATGAATGCATGCATTAATGAATGAACGAATGAATGTAAGAAAGGCTTGCAAGCAAATGAATGGAGGTGCACACCCCTGGCAGGTGTTAGCTCAACTGTGATGCGGGTTAGCTACCCCGAAGGATGCACACAGGGTCAATCTTTGAGATTGATAATGAGGTGAGCAACTTCGTGTTGCAACAGACTCAGTTAGCGGCGATCATGAGATTGCCACTGAGGTGAGCAGTCGTGTGCTGCAACAGACTTGGCTAACATATGATAGAATGAAAGTGGAAGATAAATGGTGCATGTACCTACCCCGGGTGACTGGATCAGCATTTGTGCACAACGTTCGTGGTTGATCACCACAGGTCCAGCACCAGCAGTATAGTATGACGTTTGGGGTACCGTACATGTCACCGAATGTAATGAACGTTCGAATGAATGTAATGAATGAAAGAATGAAAGTAAAGAACGTAGGAATGAATGTAAAGAATACATGTACGAACATGAATGAGAACGATGAATGGTACATGAAAGAAAGCTAATGAACGAATGATGAATATAATAATAATATTATCTAAGTGTACGTATGTTGTGTGATCGCATGTATGTAAGAACAGTTTTAACAAATGAAAGTATGTTTTATTATAAAACTGGAACTCACCCAGCAACGCTGACTTTTTATGTGTTTCCAGTTGGCAGGTAGTGTTGCTGGGGGTGGCACGAGGTGACTACTCAGCTCTTTTGGGATGGCATTCTCCTTTTCATAATGCTGCCACGTAATGGGATGCGGGCTTATAACGCATGCTACAACTTATGTTGCATGAAAGTGTCAAGGGTTTCTTGAGGATCCCCATAAACGGGATTACTTAAGAAATCTTCTTTATGATGAAAATATATTTTTATGTTTTTATATTAGAGGTCACTGTTTATGACCATTTTGTAATCAGCAACGATGTAATCTTTGTACAAGGTTTTATGATGAAATGAAATGTATCTTTTGAATGTTTCCGCTGCAAAGTTTATTTGAGATGTTTATAAATATATACCAAATGAATGTTTTATGTGCGATGAACGACCAACTGTGAGGTGCCCGGGAACGGGGCCTTTCATTCTGACCTAAATTATCAAGGTGTTAGAGGCTCGTAACTTAATCCTTAAGTTACTTTGAGGTTTAAAAACAAAAGCTTATCAAGTTTAGAGGCTCTGTTTAATTTACCAGGTGAATATGTTTAATACTTTTAAAACATTCAAATGATTTTCTTTTACGAAAATGACGTTAGTACGTTAACTATGTTAATGCATAGAGGTATTCTGCTAAAATATTTAGATTAGAAATATATGTATGTTTGATCAAATTATATCCTGGGGATGGGTGAAAATCCCATACCGGGGCTGGTTCAGACTCAGTGCAGATCCGGAGAGTCCCGTAGTAAGACTGGCTGAGCACCAACACCAGTATATATGAAGGGGGACTTCTAGTTGAAATAGACTTCTAAATATGTGCTTTACCATTAATTTATGATTAACTGTTTATCATTATTCATGCCAAAATATTTTTGTGTCAAATTAAATGTATTCACCAGCTTTTCGCTGATACATTATTTTCAAACATTTTTAGGTAAACATGATTAAATATGTTTAGTCAGATGTTAGTGCTGGATGGACTATGAATCCTAGGCATGGAAACCATGTGATGAATATAGTAGTAAGAATAGTATCGGAAGGACTAAAGTTTACTAGGCATAGACCTTGTGGCAAGTTTTAAAAATCTGAGCAGGTAGAAAATTTTATAAACATTACGTTGAATAATGTTATGTAAAATTTTGGGTATTTAATCCCTAACGAATATATGAGTTTGTTTTTATAAATCATCAGTTATTTTATTTTATGAAATGAATTGTGAAAATGATTTTTCCTACGTAACTTTTTTCGAAACAAACAAATAAAAAGTGAATAATAACGCGTACCATTCGGTCGCACTACCAGGGTGCCCTAAGACAGGGGTATGACCGGTTGGTATCAGAGCCATATGTTTTAGCGAATTAGATACTTGCCTTAGTATCTAGGCTTTAATCAATATTAAAAATATTGCTTACTAAGAAAAAGTATCTAGATGCCTTGTTATATTGATATGCAGGATATCGGAAAAAGTATTATACTGACATAATAAATGAACCTTATTTCTCATAAACGATGGAGATACCTATCGAAATATCCAATAATGCTATTGAAAAAATTTCGAATCATAGTATTAAGATACTCCCTCATATTCTCGTTGTAGAATGTCAAATAACAATGATAGTAGACACGGTGTATACAAGAGGGAACCGTAAGATAGTTAACGAAGATGAAGATCGTGCGGCCGAGAAAGCCGAAATACAAAGGATGATTGCTGACGGAAGTAAAAATGTGATTACTACCATAATCTCGGCATTAAAAGAAAAAGAACCTCCTAGTCAAACTAAAGAAGTTTCAAGATCAAGAAAGAAAGATGATGATCATCATTGCTCGAGAGGAGAAAATTCCGCAGATGAAACGCCTAAGAAAAGGAAGAAACTGGATAGATGTTCATATCGAACATTTCAACCGTGTAAACCTACTGAGTTTTCAGGCAACAAAGGTGCAATTGCAGCCATACCATGGCTAGAAAATATCAAAGCATTCTTAGCAATTAGCAAGTGTGCTGATGAGGACATGGTTCTGTTCGCCTCACATTCTTTCAAAGATGAGGCATTGGAATGGTGGAACTCTATTATTCAGTCAAAGGGACGAGATAAGACTTAAGAAATGACTTGGGATAAAATTCGTGCATTGGTAACTTGAAAGTTTTGCCCAATGAAAGAAAATGAGAAAATCACTAATGAATTTCTGAATCTTGGACTGGTTGGTTCAGATAACAAGGGGTATGATACCAAATTCTTTGCATATGCCCGACTAGTGCCAAATCTTCTGAGACCCGAATGCAATATGATTCGTCGTTATATTTGGGACTGGTCAATGAAATTAGTGATATGGTGAAGGCGGTCATGCCATAAACAATAGAGTCTACGATAGAGTTAGTTGGGCTTTTGACTGATGGAATGGTTAGAACCCAGGAAGAGTATAGAAAGAATGAGGTGGCCCATAAACCAAATATAGAGACAAATATTGATAAAGGGCCAGGAAAGAAAGAAGATTCATGCTCTCTCCCTAGATGCAAACGTATGGGAAGAGACACATAGGAAGATATAGATCCACTCTATTATGTAATTACTGCAAGACTTCAGGACACACTTCTGAGGCTTGCTATAAGAAAAGGGTGATTACTTGTTTCAACTGCAATGAACAAGGGCATTACAAGTCTGAATGCCCAAAGCTTAATAAAGAAGGTGGTGCTTGAGGATAGGGAACCAAGATAGATCCTGGTCTGAAGAAGACAGCACGAGCATTTATGATAAATGCTCGTGAGGCTGCTAGCTTGCCGTATGTCATTACCGGTACACATCTTATCAATAATGTTTATGCTAAAATTTATTTGATTCTGGTGCAAACCAAAGCTTCATGGACTAGAAGTTATGTAGTTTGTTAAATGAGCCTCTAGTAAGTTAGGCAAATCCTATGAAGTTGAAACCACAAACGTAGATCTTGTTAAAATCTCAAAGTCCTTAGATAACGGTAGGATTACTCTTTCTTATCATGTCATCCCCGTGAAAATCTTACCTATGACATTAGCAGGATTTGACGTGGTACTTGGTAAGGACTGGTTGGCCTCGAACCAAGCCCATATCATTTGTAATCAAAAGTTTATTAAACTTTATGCCCCTATTGGAGAAGAGATTATTGTCAAGGGTGACAAACCAAAAAATCATGTTGGAATAATCTCAATGTTAAAAGAAACCAAATGTTTAAGGAAAGGATGTTTGGCATATTTGATCACTATATCAGATGACAAAATGAAGAAAAAGATTGAAGACGTGCCAGTTATGGCCGAATTTACCGACGTCTTTCTATATGAATTGCCAGGGATTCCACCTGATCGATATGTTGAATTTAGAAATGATCTGGTACCGGGCACATCACCAATTGCTAAAGCCCCGTACAGATTAGCTCCAACTGAAATGAAAGAATTAAAGCGACTGTTAGATGAACTGTTAGAGAAGGGATTTATCCGATCTAGTTCTTCGCCTTGGGGAGCTCCAAATCTATTTGTTAAGAAGAAGGATGGATTAATGCGTATGTGTATTGATTATCGTGAGCTGAACAAGGTAACCATCAAAAATCGGTATCCACTTCCTTGAATCGATGGTCTATTTGATCAACTCCAACGAGCGTGTTATTTTTCTAAAATTGATCTGAGATCAGGTTATCACCAGCTCAAAGTCCAATAAGAAGACATTCCTAAAACTACATTCCGAACTAGATACAGACATTAAGAGTTCACATTTATGCCCTTTGGAGTCACTAATGCCCCTGCAGCTTTTATGGATATGATGAATCGAATTTGCAAACGCTATTTAGATAAGTTCGTAATCGTGTTCATAGATGATATTCTTATCTATTTCAAAACTATAGATGAACACGCGAACCATCTTAAAATACTACTTGAAGTACTCAGAAATGAGAGATTGTACGCTAAATTCTTGAAATGTGAATTTTGGGTTATGGAAGTACAATTTCTTGGCCATGTTATTAATGCTAAAGGTATTCAAGTACATCCTTCCAAGATTGAGGCTATTTCTAAATGGGAAATCCCTACATCCCTATCTGAAGTTTGTAGTTTCCTTGGATTGGCTGGATACTACCGTTGATTCATTCAAAACTTTTCTCGAATCGCTGCCCCTTTTACATCTTTAACTCGAAAATCCAAAAAATACGAATGGGGATCAAAACAGGATGAAGCATTCAAGACCCTTAAAGAAAATTTAACAATGCACCCATCCTGACTTTGCCAGAGTGTACTGAAGATTTTGTCATTTATTGTGATTCTTCACACATTGGTCTTGGATGTGTGTCAATTCAAAGAAATAAAGTTATCTCCTATGCATCCCGCCAACTAAAAACACACTAGAAGAATTATACGACTCACGATTTAGAGTTGGGCGCCATAATCTGTATGCTAAAGATATGGAGACACTGTCGTTTGGAGTCAAATTTACTATCTATGCTGCCCATAAGAATTTAAAATATATCTTTGGTCAGAAGAAACTAAACATGAGACAGAGAAGACGGATGGAAATCCTAAGTGATTACGATTGTGAAATCTATTATCATGAAGGTAAAGCCAATGTTGTGGCTGATGCCTTGAGTAGAAAAGAAAGAGAAAAGCCAAAAAGGTTCGTGTTTTAAGGCTTGATCTTCAGATTGACTTACTTTGTCAATTGAATAATACACAGAAAATAGCTCTATAAGAGATAGAAAACGAAGAAGGAATGAAGGGAATGCTTGATCAGTTGATCAAAGGAGACGATGAACTCATCAGATTAAATAAAAGAATCTGGGTGCAATTGCTGGCAATTTGAGAGAAAGAATACTTGAAGAAGCTCATAAGTCTAGATATACAATGCACCCAGGGAGTAATAAAATGTATAAGAATTTGAAAACTAACTACTGGTGGATAGGTATGAAAAAGAGTATTGCACTATATGTTGAAAATTGTCTTACATGCTCTTAAGTTAAGGCAGAACACCATAAACCTTCGGGTTTACTACAATAACGTGAACTACCTGTCTGAACATGGAAAATAATAACCATGGATTTTATTACTAAAATTCCTCGAACAAGTCGTGGGAATGATACTATTTGGGTTCTTATTGATCGACTAACTAAGTCCGCCCATTTCATTCCAATGAAAGAAACATTTAGCATGGATAAGTTAGCACAATTGTACATGAATGAAATAGTAACTTTACATGGTGTGCCACTATCCATAGTGTCAGATAGAGACAGTCGTTTTACGTCTCGGTTCTAGCAAAACTTTTAGAAATCATTAGGAACTCGATTAAATTTAACACTGCATATCATCCGCAAACGGACGGGCAAAGCAAAAGAACAATCCAAATGCTAGAAGATATGCTCCCGAGCATGTGTGATAGACTTTGTAGGTAGTTGGGATAATCATCTACCTCTAATGGAATTCTCCTATAACAATAGCTATCACTCAAGCATCCAGGAAGCACCATTTGAAGCCTTATACGGTAGAAAATGTAGAACACCTGTGTATTATCTTTAGTTTACTTTAACAAGCCCAAGACTAATAAGGCTTGGGTTTCTAAATGTAACTACCCTTCTCTTATTATGCAAGAACAACTAAAGACAAAAAGGAATGTTTGGATCATTGATAGTGGCTATTCTAGGCATATGACAGGCAATGGCTGTTTGCTTCAAAAATTTGAAAATTTTGATGGAGGGCCAGTTGCTATTGGTGGAGATTCAGGTGATTACATTACTGGAAAGAGCATGATCGTAAATGGTAAGATCTGTATGAGAAGGTAAACTTTATCAATGAGCTTGGGTACAATCTATAGAGTGTACCCTAATTTTATGATCAGAAACACAACATGCTCTTCACTGAGCATGAGTGCATTATTCTCAAGCCCGGTGTGGTCATTCCTCAAGAGCATATCCTGCTCAGAGCCCCTAAAAAAGGGAACATGTACAAGATGGATTTGCAATAAACATTCCCTTCAGGTGAAGTTTCTTGCTTTCTAACTAAAACAAATAGTGATGAGTCTTTACTATGGCATAAACAATGTGCCATGTAAACTTTAAAAACATGAATAAATTAATTAAGAATGATTTGGTAACTGGAATGCCAAAAAAAGAGTTTACAAGTGATGACCATTATGTTGCATATCTGAAAGGGAAGCAACACAAAGTGTCTCACAAGACAAAGAAAAGGAACTCTATCATTACACCCCTACAATTATTACATATGGATCTCTTTGGCCCCACCAGTGTAATGAGTCCAGGAGAGACCTCATACTGGTTGGTGATCACAGATGATTTCATAAGATTTACTTGGGTCTTTTTCCTTAGAACTAAGGATGAGACTCCTGAGATCTTGAAGAACTTCATCCTGAAATTTAAGAATCAATATGACCACAAGGCCAAAACCATAAGATGTGATCAAGGATTTAAATTCAAGAACCAAATCCTTGATAGATTTTATGATGAAAAGGGTATTACAGCGCTCCCAGGACTCATCAGCAAAATGGTATTATTGAGAGGAGAAACAAGACACTTATTAAAACGGCAAGAACCATGTTATCTGACTCTAAACTGCCCATTACCTTCTTAGCATAGGCAGTGAACACTACCTACTATGTGCAAAATAGAGTTTTGATTGTCAAGACTCATTGTAAGACTTCTTATGGACTGTGGCATAAAAGGATACATTTTATTAGTTTCCTCAGATCATTTGGATGTTCTTGCACCATTTTGAATACCAAAGATCAAGTAGCCAGATTTTTTGTGAAATCAAATGATGGATGCTCATTGGATACTCTTCCCAAGCTAAGGCTTATAGAGTATACAATCTTAGAACTAGAGTAGTTAAGGAGTCAGCCAATGTGATGTTCAATGAGCACACTCCTAGTATGAAAGGTTCTGGGGTTGTTTGATCTTGATTTAGTTACCAACTGTTTTAACAAATCTTGTGAGATTATTTCAGGATTTATAGGTAACTTTTCAATAGGAGATCTGACCCAAGATTTGAGCTGAGAAGATCAAGCAAGAAAACTACTTCAGCTCTAATTGTAAACAACCCTCCAGATGGAAATCCTATCAGCACGATAATGACAAATTCAGCCGATACATTTGAGGTGCCTACAAATTCTAGCTCAGTGACACAAAACTCAAATGAAGGAACTTCCAATGAAGAAGGAAATGGAGGTGATTATAGTGATCAAGAATTTCTTAATGTTGATAAACACTCCATAGAAGACAACATCAATGATGTCACATGCTCATTAGGACAAGCTTCTTTTGATAAGTGTGTTGATATGGTGGGTGACACTACATTGTCAGATCTGAATTTCACAAACTTGGATCTGTCTAACTAACTTGCTGTGATTCCTCAATTTAGGATCCACAAGTCACACCCCACCATAAACATCATAGGAGATGTTGAGACAGGGGTGAGAACAAGAGGACAAACCCATGACAAAAATGTTTGTCTATATTCTTGTTTCTTGTCCCAGATAAACAAACAAACAAACAAACATACCCAGTGTATCCCGCTAAAAAGCAGGGTCTAGGAGGGGTATGTGGTGGCAAGTCTTTCCTCTATCCTGAGAGATAGAGAGACCGCTTCCGAAGAGCCTAAAATAGTTGATGAAGCTTTGAAGGATGGTAGTTGGGTTAAAGCAATGCAGGATGAGCTGCTTCAATTCAAAGTCCTCTTCCTCAAGGGAAGACCACCATAGGTACCAAATAAGTATTTAGGAATAAAAAGGATGATAGAGGACTTGTCATCAAGAACAAGGCCAGACTAGTTATTCAAGGATACACACAAGAAGAGAGGATTAACTATACAGATGTTTTTGCTATAGTGGCAAGACTTGAAGCTGTTAGGATATTCCTTGCTTTTGCTAGATCCAAGAATTTCAAGGTCTACCAACTTGATGTCAAGTGTACTTTCTTATGTGGGTTGTTTGATAAGGAAGTTTATGTCAAACAACCACCTGGCTTTGGAGACCAAGATCATCCTAATTATGTTTGCAAGCTTGATAAATCTCTTTACAGGCTGCACCAAGCTCCAAGGAAGTGCTATGAGACACTATCTTAGTGTCTGACTTGATTAACGGAACAAGAAATGACTTGATGTTGGTTCAAGTTTATGTAGATGATATTATCTTTGGGTCACTTAATCCAAAGCTCTTCAAAGACTTTGAGAAGCTCGTGAAGAATAGATTTGAAATGAGTGCCATGGGGGAACTCAATTTCTTTCTAGAAATTTAAGTGAAGTATGTTGTCAATGACATCTTCATAAATCAGTCAAAGTATATACTAGACATACTTATCAGATTCAACTTGACTGAATTTAAGGTTGCAAAGACACCTATAGCTAGAAACCACTCCCTTGGACCTAATCTTGAGGGGGAGTATATGGATGAACATCTCTACAGGGTTGTGCATGGGTCCCTCATGTAGCTCACAGCCAGCATGCCTGATATCATGTTTGCCATATGTATTTGTGCAAGATATCAAGCCAACCCCAAGATGTCACATCTAGTTGCTGTCAAAAGGATTCTTAGATATCTCAAAGGTGCTCCAAAACTAGGCCTTTGGCATCCAAATAATTCTGGTTTCAATCCATATGCTTAAACAGATAGTGACTATGGTGGCAGAAATATGACTGCAAAGTCTAGATCTAGAGGATGTTAACTACTTAGTGGAAGGATAGTCTCTTGGCAATGCAAGAAGCAATCCTGTGTGTCTTCATCAACTGCTAAAGCTGAAGGATATATTTTCTCTCGAAAGACATTAAGTTGTCTTTGAAAGCACATTATGTCTTCAAAAACTAATAACTACTTACAAGACATTTACCTTCGAAAGAAATTCTGGTATATCTTCCTTAGCTTAAATATGATTCTAAGTACTTATATATTTTTGGACAAGTTTTCTCCAAAATCAATTAACTATTGGAAGATTTAATTTCTTAAGAATAAAACTTCTTTGTTTTAGTATCTTCCGAAACTAAATATCTCTGAAGTAAAAATACTCTAAGTATTTTTCTTCAGAAGCAAACTTTCCATAAAGATAAGGAATATCTTCCGAAGTCAAATTGGCTTCCGAAGCTTTTATAAAACTTCCGAAAACAAATTATGTTTGGAATATTTTCGACTTCCAAGAAAACGACCCTTTTGGGCGCTTTTTTAGAGGTGGAATTGACATCTGGATATCAAAGTTTATCCTTTTACATTAACTCTGTCTCAAATCCAGTTCATATAAATATACCTTTAACGGTTTCACCTCTTTCACTTTCTTCTTCATTTGCAAATCTTCCTAACCTAAATTCACCCACAAACCGCCTTTGTTCTTATCTTTCTTCATCATAAAGATACTAAAAAATGACCAACCCTGATCCATGAAATCAGCCCGATTTCTCCATGCAACTACATAGGTAACACAATCAGTTTACTCTGTTAACGTCTGAGAAAGATCCTAGTTTCTCAAATGTTTGCTGGTTCTTGACTGTATAAAACTACTTCACCTCCCTAACCATAGGTCCTCCATTGTATGTAGAGAAGCTCTTAGAGTGCTGGCGGACCTGCTAAGAGGTCATTATGGATGGGGAGAAGGCACTGTCTATCACAGTGTAGGGCAGGACAATTTTCATCACTCCCGCCATCATTAACACCTATCTCAGGCTGAATGATGAAAAAGTCAAATTATCCTTCCCAAAATCTATTGTGAACCAATCTCTCAGGCAGATGGGCTATGAGGGTGATTACTCAGTAAGAACCTTCAAGAAAGGACAGATCTCCTCCCAGTGAAAGTACCTCCTTCATGCTGTCATTTATTATCTATCAAACAAACATGCAGGATGGGATCAAATTTCAAAAGAACTCTCCCATATTTTCCATGGCATGATTCAAGGTATCAAGTTCAGGTACTCTCAATTTATATATTCAAATTTGCTTGCAAACTTAGACTCCTTAGAAATTACATGTCCCTAGATATGTTCAACACATTCTTAACTGCAAACTAGGTTCACAATTAAGGGGAACATGTAATGTTCTTAAAATAGGATACATGAAACCCAACATCTTTAAGATAATAAGAAAGCCTACTATGGCCTTCTTAGGGGTAGAAACAGCCCTAGTCCCTAAAATATTAGAGTTCATTGCTCAAGGTGACAACCTAGCAGCACCAGTTAGTGTTGAACCCACACCTTTTACATCTGAAGCACCCAGACAGCCACAAACTACCCTAACCTACTCAAAAAGATCCAAACAAACCCATGCATAAGCTACCCCATATACTCAACCATGTAGGAGGAAGTGAATACTAGAGCTCCCACTTCCCTTGAGGAGCAAACCACTCCCATCATTTCTTTCATCCGTGCTGAGGTTCCTCATGCTCAGCCTAATGAGCTCATAATCCCAACAGCCTTAAGCCTTCACTCAGAGTCTCAAAACTCTAGTAAACAATCTTCAGGGGAAATCTACCATCCGCAGCCTCTTGATCTTAACCATCCAATTCTGAACCTTCAATTCTATAATGATGAATACTTGAGATTTAGTGAGTAGCATGAGTCTCTCTTCTCCACCCCTACTCAATAAGAGATGAGTGCTCCTGACTCACCCATGTCTAGCCCACATCATCCACCCACAACTGAGGTGGATCTCCCTAAACCTATTCAGGAGGTCCATATGGAAGAGGCTCTTACTTCTACAAGTGATTACATCTTTAAGAACTCAACCATGGCAACCCAGCCCCTTGACACTTCAACTAAAGCTGTCATGGTGCACGGGAAATCCAGCAGCCAAGAACTTAGTGATGGTTATGAGTAAGAAGACTTTGGTCATATTCTCTCATCCCCCTATGATTATTCCAATTAAGATAAGGGTAGTATGAAACTAAAGGTGCACAATTTGACTAACATTTGCACCTATTTAGTCTCAAAGTTCAGTCACCTGGAATCTTAGGCGGCTACCTTTCAAAAAAAGGTCAATGACAAGGAACTTGAGATCACCAATCACAAGGGAAAACTTGCTGAGAGATCACTAAGGAGGACTCAACCAGAGCCACAAGAACCTATGGATGTGGTGGACCTAATATCTAGCTCACCTATGCAAGAGGGTGATGCTATCAAAAAGGGGGATAAAGTCTTACCTGCAATCACAGAACCTGGGAGTTGTTCTCAGAGTATGGACATAGAGGATTCACCACCCTCACTTGGACTTGTCCATAGTTAGCAACCTCCTCAAGTCCACATTGATATGGACTCACTCATACAAAGTCTGTTTGAAGAAGGTATTCCAAGGGCTATGCCTACCCACCCTATGATACTGAGAATGAAATATTAGGGTGGAGATATTATGTTGACAGAAGAGCCCTGATACTCTTTAGACTTTAGTGGCAGCAAGAAGTCTTTAGTTTAGACCCTGAAATGAGATTCTTCCTCTAGTTCATATGTCACTTGTCAACCCAAGTCAAAATAGGTAAGCTAACATACTAGCTTAGAGGATTCAAGACAAGATTGTTGAGGAGTTTAGATTAAGAATAATACAAAGGCTAACAGGCAATGTCATCGGTCAATTGGACGTTAAGGTGGACCCTAATATTAGCTTCGAAGGGGAAACCTTAACTGAAGGCCTAGTGATAGAACCTGTGAACCTTGAGATAGGAACTACTTTAGCATCCTCTACCCTCAGTGAGGCACCAGCTGGTGAAGGTGCTTCACAACCCCTCTCTTGCTAGAGCTCAAGGTATGAACCTAGCAATGAAGGCCAAAGCTCTCTCCATCCTGAGTTACCAAAGCCTCTGAGTGACAAAGGAAAAGGGAAATTGACTTCTTAGGAGATTAAGGAGGAGGAAAGTGAGAGGAAGAGGAAGCTAAGGGGATAGAGTTCAAGAGGAACCCCAAGCTTCATTGAAGCTATAATGAGGGTTACTCCCAGGACAAATACTCAAGATGGTAAGTTAAGGGCCGCCAGATTGAACTACTTAGGAACCAGAAACTATGACATTGATGAACTCATCTCTCTTCTCATAGAAGAGTTAAATGAACTGACTGACACTGAGCTATCAAAGGAGAGAAAGAAGGCAAATGCAAAACTGCTCCTCAAGATCAAAGAAGAAAGGAGGAGGAAAAGACACTACAAACATGCTCCTATCCCTCCCAAGTTCAAGAAAGCCCTGAGACAAAGGTTGTGCAACAGAGCAACAACCTCAGGTAGACAAAGAAGCGGATAGACAAGACATGATTAACTACCTGAGTGGCACAGGCCTATATCAAGCATCTGGACTTCTTCCCTTGTCCTACGAGTACATAGAGTTTGTGTACCTCAAGCACCTTGAGCAACAAGTAATGAAAGAACAAAAAGCTGCTATATGAGGGAAGAAGCTGCAAAAGTTAAGAGCCACCATCAAAGCAAGTCTGTAGAAGTTTGCTAATAGGCAGAAGATGGTGAGCTTCTTTAAGCTATATGGATTCTCTAGAAGGAGGCTTAGTACAATGTCTTTATCCACCACGGATGAGCACATTAGGATGATCAAGCAGAAGATCAAAACAGGTGAGCTTATTGACTTGCATTCTCTACCAAGTCAGGCAACATCTAAAGTCAAGGTCAAGGTTGAACCATAAGAGACAACACAACCTGGACCTAGTGCTTAGTCCAATGTCTTTATCCACCATGGATGAGCACATTAGGGTGATCAAGCAGAAGATCAAAACGGGTGAGCTTATTGACTTGCATTCTCTACTAAGTCAGGCAACATCTAAAGTCAAGGTCAAGGTTGAACCATAAGAGACAACACAACCTGGACCTAGTGCTTGACCACAATCAACTTTATCTTCTAATCCATAGTAGGGTCCTAATTCTTCTCCTTCTGAACCTGTGAAGGAAAAGGACCCAACTGAGGGAGACTGATGCGGTGTGAAAGTATATATATATTTGATAAAGAATTTTCGCACAGATTCAGTTTTAAATGGTTGTTATTATTACTAGCTACACACACAAAAGGCAAGTGCACCTATCGTGAGGTAATATAGTGATGGTAAGAACCGAGTATCAATCCGTGGACACACTAAGACTACTCAACAATCCTTGTGATTGACTATCGATTTTTGTTTAAGAGAATGATGAATTGACTTGATATAAATTAGGGTTTTAAACTAACGATAAAAATAAGAAATAAAGTAAAACAAGTTGAAACTTTTGGATTTAGAATCAAGGGATAAAGGCTATCATCCTAACTTGGACTACACTTATGTAATTGTGATGAAGTGGTGGTGTGATTAAAGATATTGATTAAAGTAATTGTGTTAACGTTTATAAAGATGAGCTGGCGCGATTTCTCGTCTATCCGCTCCGTAGTGACCAAGACCAACACAGGCTGAGATTTACTGCTTAGGTCAAGGCCCTAGTGATGTAGGTAAATCTTTTGTGTCCTTTTCGACATACGATTTCTAAAAACATAACTTAATGTAAGAAAAGAGTTGATCAAGTTCTATTCTAACATACCATTAATTTTAGAAAACCATAACAATTACTGTAGATTTCTCAGACTAATAAAAGGGAACCCGTAAATGATCAGAAAGTTAAGATCTTATGATTTCTAATAACCATCTCTAGTTAATTAGCCATAGTTGTTATGAATAAAAGTTGATCATACGTTTTTCAACCGTGTATGACAATCACAATTACAAACCATAAACTTATAACCCCCCGTTCAAATATAGGTGCTACCCATCGAAAGTTTTCCCAAGACCACCATAACATTAACACAATATTTATCACACCATTAATTCATCACAAATTACATAAGTTTCATCCAAGTAGGATGATAATATGAGTTTAGCTCATGACGAGCTGTAATGTAACAAACAACATAGAAGATAGATATGGATTCATTGATAAAATAGAACAATCAAACCAATGATCCACAATGGATGGTGTTTAGACAATCCCGAGCTTCTTTCAAGTGTTGTATACACCTCCCGAGCCTCCAAATGATCTTCAAAGTGTGATTCCCGAGACAATTCTGCAGAGTGTCACTTCCACCAAAAGCTTTGAAAATGAAGAGCTTGGACCTCTATTTATAGGCTTCCCGGAGTGCTTAAGCACGGCCCCGTGACAAAAAGGCACGGCCCCGTGCTAGTACAATGCTTACGAAAGTTGGTCGGTTCGTACGTGCAGGAGCTGTCGGGGCACGACCCCGTGACAAAATAGGCACGGCCCCGTGAAAGGGGGAATCACGGCCCCGTGTCCATATGGGGCACGGCCCCGTGATCACTTTTGGGGGATAGTACTTTTGTCCTGTCAGATGTCCAAACACGGGGGTGTGTCAAATTAGCACGGGGGCGTGTTTCAGGCAAGGCATGGGGGCGTGCTTAATGAGGCATGGCCCCCTGCTTGGAGCTTTAAGCTTGGATTTCTTCAATTTCTTGTCCATTATGCTTCTTTTGTCCATCTTGCCCTTCACAACACCTGAAAACACAATTAAAAGATTTTAAGTACATAATCACCATATTTCGGGAGGAATCAAGGAATAAATGATGTGCTTTTGATAGTGTTTATATGTGTAATTTGGAGCACATCAAATATCCCCACACTTAAACTTTGCTTGTCCTCAAGCAAATCACTTAAAATGACAACTCCACCAAAAACCAAATAAAACAAAAGATAAATATGTCTTTCGGGAAATATGCAAGTAAAAATTATTTCATCCAAATGCAAACATTTTAAGCATATATAGAATGATATCCTAGCAAGCAATGGGATTGTTAGTAAAGATTATAATCATGCAAAGTCCACACTCCTCACAAAATACTCTCACGCTCGGCTGAATATATGAAATCATACATAAGATGAAGTATGACTAATACGCTCAATTGCCTAGCATGAATACGTGTGGAATCATAAGCTTGCTAAGGGATCAATACTCCACCTACTTAGATATTTACTTGCATAAATCATTAGGTCTTTTGATGGGTTGTAACTTGGCTCGGGCTCGGGTGTGGAGTGTTTGGAAAGAGTGGCTAAATGCTAAAGACGACGGTCTTGGTTTATTTTTCTAACATAAACTACAAGGAAAGCAGTAAAGAGTTCCCTATACAATACTTCAAGCTAGAAGGGATATGCTAACTTGAGGACTCGTTTAAGGTCAGATTGTCAAGACCGTATTTTGCTTTTAGAAACCTTACTTCATCCTTTACCCGAAGATACACAAAACTATCCTTTCGTAAGGATCGTTCGGCTTGAAGCCTAATAGCACCCAATCGGATCAGTTCTGTGTATTCGTATTGGGATTCAGTTTGGTTCTTTTTGCATTTTCCATCGTGTGACCAATTTCCACAATTCGGGCATCTTTCGTATCTTTTTGCCCGTCTCTTTATGGCGCTTTTTGAAATTCCACAAAATGGCGGAACTTGTTCCTTTTTTCGCCATTTCTTTCTTGCGTCGTACGTGAGGTTGTAAATTTGTTCGCGGATTTCCGGGGGAAGTCCCGGTTTTGCGTGATGAAGGCAACAAAGCAAATTAAAATCAAAAGAATGCATTCCAGTTCTTTTAGGTCTGCCGGTAAAAGACCAATTTTTTTTTTTTTTCTCTTTTTTTTTTAAATAAACCAAAATCGTGTCTTTAACGAAAAATAGGTTTTGTTGAAGGCTTTTTGGTTGAGTGACTTGGTGATTCGGGTGATAAAAAAATAAAATGTTTAGGCTCAACGGGGCTAACTAGGGTTGACGTTCGGGAAAGGAAGATTAAAAGAAAATGGTTGTGGCTTGAATGGTTAAGGGCTTCCTAATGCCTAACTCATTTTTATGCAGAAAATACTAATTAAGGTCTTGAAATGTATACCCAAAGCAAGTTCTAATCACACGTATCATGAGGTACTCTCAATTGAATCCAGAATGAAAGTAAAATTGCAAATATTTCAAATATTTGCAAAAGCTGTTCAGGGCTCAAAAATAAACTCACAAATGGATGGAATTGGGTAAAAGTGTTTCATTTTGCATGATTACATATGTTTACTTGATTATTGCTTTTAAGGATATCACAAAAAATATTTTCAATTTTTATTTGGATTTCTTTTATTTACTTATTTATTTCCTGAAAACGTATATTTATAATTTGGATTATTAAAAAAAATTGTTTAAATTTTTGGCTTCGTGTCACAAAAATTGATGGTTAAGTGATTTGGTTAAAAATTTTCAATTTGGACCTAATCTTAGCAAAGTATTAAGTATGTGTCTCGATTAATCCATCCCCACACTTAAAATTCACATTGTCCCCAATGTGATAGATAGATTAAAAACAAGGTATGGAAACGAGATACTCCCCAAAATATTATGAAGTTGACTTGTATCTTTGCTTGCGAGAACCATCGGGATCACCTGAAATATCATCCATTTATTGAAAGCATTAAAATCCTAAACACACAAAATAAAAATAAAATAACATAAAGTAAAGGATAGATTGGCACAAAACGATTGTGCCCGGCCCCTGAAAGTGATGTGGATTTTCAAGGGCTTTGTGGTGGGATATCCCCCACTCATGATACATTCGGCTTCTGATGTATGTTATATCATTGCTCATGTCGTCCACTCGAGAGTTCAGATTTTCGACGCGGTTGAAAGCTTGTTGCGCGTATTCGAATGATCTCCTTGCATGGTCACTGGTGGTCTGAATTGCTTCATAGAGGTCTAACATGGTTGGAAATTCTCCGGCGTGTGAGCTGGAGGCCCCGGCGTCTTCATGATGTGCTGGCATATCAAGATCCATGATAATCTCTTCGGGGTCTGCCGGATCCCAGATTTGTCCCTTCCTATCCATGAATCTCGGTTGTCCATTTGGTAAGGTTGTAATCATGTACATGCTTGTGCAAATGCTTAAGTCCAACAATCCTGGCATTACTCCTTCGGTTCCTTCCGTGTTACACCCGTAACTCTCGTATAAATTCAAGATCCAGCTTCCTCCAAACATTGGTGTCGGGGCACCAGCAGTTGCATTCCTGGCAAACAAGTTACAAAACAAATACCCAATGTTGCAGGGCAAATGATTAGTCATACAGTATAAGATAAACAAGTCTCTCAAGCTAACAACTCCCTCGCTTTGTCCACGAGCTATTATCGAATGGCTAAGCAACCGATGTATGTATCTTAGCAATGGGTCCCGAATCTGACTACTCTTGGTTTTACTTGAGTTGAATGCCCCTGTTCCAATCTTCTCCCAAAATGCCTTTCTCATGGCGCCGCTTTCTGCGTCCCTACTTTCCTCATCTGGGAATGTATGATAAGCTGGCATTCCTGAGATTGCTTCCTCCTCCATTTCCTGTTCTGTATATATTCCTAGATAGACACCAAACAAAGCGATGGATGTTTTTCTCCAATGCCCTCCCAGTCTGAATGTAACTGCTTCCTCATCCCAAGGGTCGGAGTCTTTCATGCTAAATCTGAAAGATGCTAAAAATTCAAGAGTTAGTTCATAAATGGAAGGCCTGTTTTGTGAAAACAACCGCTTCCACTGAATACTCAATAAATTGTTATATCTTTCGAGCTGTCCGACTGCCACCAAGGTTTCTTCATCGGCTTGCAAATGTGACCTTTCGGCCCTTTGCAAAAGCCTTTGCAATCGATCACGACACCATCTTTCACGGTTTCCTCCAAATTGAAAGTATGGATGGTTCATGATCCTGAAATTTGGACAAATCAGTTAATATATACAAAACAGATTTTTGGAATAAACTATCTATTTTAGGGGAAAGATTGATTTTCAAAAGCCACGTCACCCCTTTTTGTCAACTTGTTTTGAAAAATAGCTGACACAATTGCTTTTTAAGAAAAATCTGTCAAACATGGGGGTGTGCCTCTTGAAACGTGGGGGTGCGGTTAACATTTTGAATTATGAAATTTCAACTCGAGCCAATGTGGTTTTGTTTGTAAATCCTTGATTAAGCATAAATTTGTCATTTTCTTGCTTGGAAAACCAAAGATTATACGTTAAACATTTTTATCAATTGTTAATAATTCAAGATAAAAAAATATATAATGTTTCAACATTACTTATCAATCCTTGTATCTTGAACATGATTAACAAAGAATTCACCACACATTATGAAGATAGTCTTTGTAACACTAACGGGAAACATACTAACACTAACACTAATTCTATGGAAAATGACATTTAAACACTAATTACTAACTAATCAAACTAATTATCACTAATCAACTTTCAAAAGAACATAAACAAAGAGGCATGAAGCATTCATAATTCCATTACGTTTAAGCATAAGCTCTTACATATAACCATTAGGATTTCGGTTGCTTAGAAACCTAATCACCTAAATACATGCAAATAGCTATCATAATCATGGAAAATGACATACTGACCTTCTTGATTATCACCTTGAAATGAAGCTTGAACACAAGAAAGAAAACTTGAAAAAATGATATGAAAATGAAAGAGAAATGGAGTTGCAGGTCAAAATAATCGGGCTTTAACACTTGACATTGAAGGGGAACAAGACAAAATGCTGAAACAAGTCAGGTTTTGTCGAAAATTTGTCGTCACGGGGCCGTGGTCAGATAGGCACGGGGCCGTGATTGCCTTGTGCAGTCTCGGTTCAGAATTTTGTTGTTCCGTTTTTCAATTTCGCGCGTTGCGTAATTTACCCGGATAAGTTTTGACACGTCCAATTCATCAGAGAAGTTACGAAATTAGTCCTAGAATTCAAATAAACAAACCAAGCGACAAATACATTTTCCTATCTCCTACTATTACATAATACGTTAATAACCGGGAATCTGAAACTGCAAAACCAGACTCCTTAACGCGCACTAGCGCACATGACCCTGCACGGAATGCTTCTAAAAGAAGCCTCCACACATTTCGTGTGGAAGGGTCGGGATAGGGTAGTGCGAAGTGCGGTTGCTGAGTTCCGCGAGCCGACGGTTGATGGAAACAAGCTCCTCGCTCATGTCCTGAACCTTCTGGATGAGTTCAGCCAAGCGTTGAGTTGCGGTGAGATTCATCTCCGTCAATTTCTTGATCAGCTCATGGAGCTTAAAGAAATACTCTTGAGTCGTTGGCTCTCTCGTTTCAGTTCGAGGCTTCGTTGCGGGATTCCAATTGGAACTTCCTTGACTGGATTCTTTCATCTTTTCTTCGTGAGATTTTGAGCAGAATTGGGTGTGATGAAAGCTTGGAACAAGTGTGGTATTTATACACAAGTCTGCAAAGTTGATCACGGGGGCGTGCTTGGGTAGGCACGGCCCCGTGCTTATCAGAAGTCGCCTTAAATTCGTCCTGCAACGTTCCAGAGTCGTCAGCGGAGATCGTGGAAAAAGTTTGTCAGAGTCACGGGGGCGTGCTTGGATAGGCACGGCCCCGTGCTTGTGCTTGGGAGTCTTACAAAAAGCTAAAATTTGAAATAAAATCTATGTACAGGTGCCGTGTTTTCGTTTCGGGTCTTCGGCGCGACCCTTCCCCACACTTAATCCTCGTCGGGGCGGAGGTGTAATTCCTCCGAGAAAATCTTGGTTGGCCCATCGTTATATGGCTTTAAACGATGTCCATTCACTTTGAAACTCAAACCGTCTTGGTTGTCAATTTCGATTGCACCATTTGGAAACACATTTTTAATCGTGTAAGGTCCAGACCAACGTGATTTTAACTTTCCGGGAAACAGACGTAAGCGAGAGTTATACAGTAAGACACGTTCCCCCACGCGAAATCGTTTAGTGCTCCTTAAACGAGAGTCGTGGAATTTCCTTGTCTTTTCCTTATAAACCCTAGCGTTTTCGTATGCTTGTTCTCTCAGTTCCTCGAGTTCGTGGATTTGTAGAAATCGATTCTTTCCTGCAAGGCCTTGGTCTAGATTTGCTGCTTTGAGTGCCCAATAGGCTTTATGTTCCAATTCCACAGGTAGATGACACGACTTCCCATAAACGAGTTTAAACGGTGTTGTGCCAATGGGAGTCTTAAAGGCTGTTCGAAAAGCCCATAATGCGTCGTCTAGCTTGGCAGACCAGTCCTTGTGATTTTGTCCTACGGTTTTTTCCAGGATTCGTTTGATACCTCGATTAGTGACTTCCGCTTGGCCATTCGCTTGTGGATGATAAGCGGTTGTAAACCGATGATTTACTCCATAACGGGCCATTGCTCTTTCGAGCTGGTTGTTACAAAAATGGGTCCCTCGATCACTAATCAAAGCCTTGGGGGTACCAAAACGAGAGAATAATTTCTTAAGGAATCTGACAACATTTCTTGCATCGTTGGTGGGTAGGGCTTGAGCTTCGGCCCATTTTGAGACATAATCAACTGCTACTAAGATGTAACGATTTCCAAATGATACCGGGAATGGCCCCATGAAATCAATACCCCATACATCAAATACTTCGCATACTTGAACGGGTTTCTGAGGCATCTCATCCCGTGTCGAGATGTTGGTTGCTCTTTGACATGCATCACAGGTGCGTACCATGTTGTGAGCATCTTTGAAGATCGTTGGCCAATAGAATCCAGAATCGAAGACCTTTTTGGCTGTTAGAGTTGCTCCATGGTGGCCTCCTGTGGGTCCTTCATGACAGTGCCTTAGGATTTGTTCCGCTTCACTTCCGCATACGCATCTTCGAATGAGTTGGTCTGCACCGATTCTGAATAGGTATGGATCTTCCCAATAGTAATGTTTAATATCAGTAAAGAATTTTTTCTTTTGCTGATAAGTCATTCCTTTGAGAAGGATTCCGCTTGCCAAATAGTTTGCGAAGTCGGCAAACCAAGGATACTCATCGATTGAAGATTGGATGTTCAAAAGGAATTCGTGAGGGAAATTATCGTTTATTTTGAATTCCTCGGTTTGTGGATGGTTCGAATCTTCAAGACGCGAAAGATGATCAGCCGCAAGATTTTCTGCTCCTTTCTTGTCACGAATCTCAATGTCGAATTCTTGAAGCAGAAGTATCCATTGTATCAATCTCGGCTTTGCATCTTGCTTGTTGAACAGATAACGTAAGGCTGCATGATCGGTATATACGACTGTTTTTGACAGGACTAGATACGAGCGGAATTTGTCAAATGCGAAAACTACTGCGAGAAGTTCTTTCTCAGTGGTTGTGTAGTTTTCTTGTGCGTCGTTTAAGGTTTTGCTCGCATAGTGAATTGGGTGGAATTGCTTGTCCTTCCTTTGTCCTAACACGGCTCCTACCGCAAAATCGCTTGCATCGCACATGAGTTCAAATGGTAACGTCCAATCTGGGGAAACCATAATTGGAGCGGTGACCAACCTATCTTTTAATAGATCAAATGCACTGATGCATTCGTTGGAAAACACGAATTTTGCATCTTTCTCAAGAATTTGAGTCATCGGTCGTGCGATTTTTGAAAAGTCTTTAATGAAACGGCGATAGAATCCTGCGTGACCTAGGAAACTTCTAATTTCTTTCACGGTTGTGGGATATGGAAGTTTGGAAATAGTGTCCACTTTAGCTTGATCAACTTCGAGGCCTGCTCGAGAGATCTTGTGTCCCAACACTATTCCTTCAGTAACCATGAAATGACACTTTTCCCAATTTAGAACAAGGTTAGAGTCCTCGCATCTAACCAGCATTTTTTCCAGATTTTCAAGACATTGTTCGAATGAGTTTCCAAAGACTGAGAAGTCATCCATGAAAACTTCCATTGAGTGTTCAATCATGTCATGAAAAATTGCTACCATGCATCTTTGAAATGTAGCAGGAGCATTACACAATCCAAACGGCATTCGTCGATACGCAAAAGTGCCATATGGACAGGTGAATGTCGTTTTCTCTTGATCTTCGGGAGCAATGGGAATTTGAAAGTACCCTGAGAAACCGTCGAGGAAACAATAGAACATTTTTCCAGAGAGTCTCTCGAGCATTTGGTCAATGAAAGGTAAAGGAAAGTGATCCTTTCTTGTGGCGTCATTGAGTTTGCGATAATCGATGCAAACTCTCCAACCTGTAACCGTACGAGTTGGAATAAGCTCATTCTTTTCGTTAGTTACCACAGTCATTCCTCCTTTCTTTGGAACAACTTGGACGGGACTGACCCAAGGCGAATCAGAAATAGGGTAAATCAAACCGGCATCTAGCAGTTTGATTACTTCTTTCTTCACCACCTCTTGCATGCTCGGATTTAAACGTCTTTGAGGTTGAATGACGGATTTGAAGTCCTCCTCCATCAATATTTTGTGAGTGCAAAAGGATGGATTGATTCCCTTGATGTCCATGATTTTCCATGCAATTGCTCGTTTATGTGCTTTCAGCACATTGAGCAATTTATTCTTCTCTTCTTTTGATAGGGCGGATGAGATTATGACAGGAAGCTGAGAGGTATTTTCAAGAAAAGCATATTCGAGATGAGATGGAAGTTCTTTGAGTGCTAAGGCCGGAGGGTCTTCGATAGAAGGTTTGGCTTTAGGTTCTAATTCTTGATCGATGATCTCAAATGCTTCTTGACAAGATGATGTTTCGTCAACTTCGAGTTCTTGGATGATTTGGTGCTCACAGACGGGTTCAGTGGTTTGGATTTCTATTAATTGAGTATCGCAGGCTTCAATTTGACTAGTGTTCTTCAGATGACAGCTTATGATTGAGTCGCAAACATCAATGTAATAGAGTGAATCGTCATGATGTTGAGGATGTTTCATGGATTGTCTTATGTCGAATGTCACATCCTCCTCATCCACTCGGAGTGTGAGTTTGCCGGTGCAAACATCAATGAGGGCTCGAGCGGTTGCTAAGAAAGGTCGACCTAAGATGAGAGGAACATTCTTATCCTCATCCATGTTGAGGATCACAAAATCAACGGGAAATACAAACTTGTCGACTTTAACTAAGAGATTTTCAACAATGCCCCTCGGATATTTGACAGAACGGTCAGCTAATTGGATGCTCATACGAGTAGGTCTAGGCTCACCTAAGTTTAGTTTTTCAAAAACTGCATAGGGCATGAGGTTAATACTAGCACCTAAATCGGCTAACGCGTTGCTGACAGAAAGATTTCCTATTAGGCAAGGTATGGTAAAACTCCCTGGATCAGTCATCTTTTGAGGTAGTTTGTTTTGAAGAACTGCTGAGCATTCCTCATTCAAAACTACATGTGATAACTCTTCCAGTTTCTTCTTGTTTGACAATACACCTTTTAAAAACTTAGCATAATTTGGCATTTGGGCTAAGGCTTCCACCAATGGCAGATTAATATGGAGTTGCTTGAACAATCCCAGAAATTTGCCATATTGTGCCTCCATTCGTTGTTGTCTCAGACGACCGGGATATGGAGGTGGTGGAACATAAGGTGGTGGTGGTACGTATTTCTTGGCTGGTTCTTCAACAATGACAGGTTGCTTTTGCTTGTCACTTGTATTACGTGGTGTCTCGAGTTCTATTTCTTCAAGGATGGGCTGTAATACAGGTGCATCACCTTGAGTGGTTTTGCCACTCCTTGTGGTGATGGCTTTGACTTGAGCATTAGGGTTTGTTACAGTATTGCTGGGCAAAGCACCTTGGGGTCTCACAGATAGTTGTTGTGCTATCTGTCCCACCTGGTTTTCAATGGTTTGCAATGATGCTTTGTTGCTTTTGATTTCAGCTTCGTTTCTTTGGAACCTTTCCTCGTTTCTTCGATCAGATTTCCGGATGTACTCATCTGTGGCTTGTGTGGTTAACAACAATTGCTGTAGTAAATCTTCCATTGATGATGCTCCACGGTCTTGATTACTACTGCTTGGACCTTGATATGGTGGTTTCTGTTGCTGGTAAGGTGGCCTACGGTTGAATCCAGTTGATGGTTGGCTGTTACCAGCTTCTCTGTAATTCGGATTGCTCCTCCAATTTGAGTTGTTGCTATATGCGTTGTTTGGGCCTCCTACGTAGTCAACATCTTCCATCATCATAATGCCTTGCGGGCATTCATTGGTCTTGTGTGAGCTTCCACATGTGTTGCATCGTGTTGGAGTCTTTTTAAGTTCAGCTTGCAATTGTTCGAATCGTTTGGTTAAGGATTCTAACTGGGCTGTGATCAGTGTTTCAGAATCTACTTGATGAATTCCTCTAGAGTTGATTTTGTTTCTCAAGGGATTGTAAGCAAAACTCTTCTTAGCTGCTTTCTCTAGGGCTTGGTATGCTTCTGTTGGTGTGACACTTCCGAAATCTCCTCCCGCACTTTGGTCTACGGCTTGTTTGTGTGCTCCGCTGATTGCATCATAAAAGGTTTAACACTGCAGCCACAGATCGAGTCCGTGATGTGGGCATCTCCGAAGGAGACCTTTATATCTCTCCCATGCTGCGTGTAATGATTCATCATCGTCTTGGCGAAAGCTTGTGATGCTGCTTCTCAATTTGGCAGTGCGATCGGGTGGAAAGTATTTCAACAGGAATTGTTCAGCCATTTCCGCCCATGTGGTGATGGAACCAGGCGGAAGTGAATCGAGCCAGTCGATGGCTCGGCCGCGAAGTGAAAATGGAAAAAGTCGTAGTCTAATAGCATCGTCTGAACAGTTGTTGATTTTGAAAGTTGCACAGATACGAAGGAATCGTGAGATGTGAGCGTTAGGGTCTTCATCTTGCAATCCGTGAAACTGAACAGAGTTTTCTACGAGTTGAATAATACTAGACTTAATCTCGAAATTGTTGGCCGCTATTGCTGGTTGGACAACACTAGACTCATAACCGTCGATTGATGGTGTGGCATAGTGCGTCATCTTCATTTCCTCATCTTGATTAGCCATGTCTCCCTCGGATGGTGTATCTTCTGAGATGTCTTCTTCGATGATTGTTGCTGCTTGTTGCGGTCTTTCACGTATCCTTTGTCGGAAAAGTCGTTCAGGTTCCGAAAGAGGTGAAACAAGTTCAGGACTAGACGAGTCGGACATACACTAACCTAAGGAAGCATAAACTATCTAAGGCAAAAAATGAATCAGGCAATTGTAACTAAACTAACTAAGGTAAACTAACTATAAAAATCAAAATGAATTTGAACAAAATATTAACAAGATATAAACAGGACAGTCAAAAATTTAGATTGTCTTTCAAACTTGCCGTGTGTCCCCGGCAACGGCGCCAAAAACTTGATGCGGTGTGAAAGTATATATATATTTGATAAAGAATTTTCGCACAGATTCAGTTTTAAATAGTTGTTATTATTACTAACTACACACACAAAAGGCAAGTGCACCTATCGTGAGGTAATATAGTGATGGTAAGAACCGAGTATCAATCCGTGGACACACTAAGACTACTCAACAATCCTTGTGATTGACTATCGATTTTTGTTTAAGAGAATAATGAATTGACTTGATATAAATTAGGGTTTTAAACTAACGATAAAAATAAGAAATAAAGTAAAACAAGTTGAAACTTTTGGATTTAGAATCAAGGGATAAAGGCTATCATCCTAACTTGGACTACACTTATGTAATTGTGATGAAGTGGTGGTGTGATTAAAGATATTGATTAAAGTAATTGTGTTAACGTTTATAAAGATGAGCTGGCGCGATTTCTCGTCTATCCGCTCCGTAGTGACCAAGACCAACACAGGCTGAGATTTACTGCTTAGGTCAAGGCCCTAGTGATGTAGGTAAATCTTTTGTGTCCTTTTCGACATACGATTTCTGAAAACATAACTTAATGTAAGAAAAGAGTTGATCAAGTTCTATTCTAACATACCATTAATTTTAGAAAACCATAACAATTACTGTAAATTTCTCAGACTAATAAAAGGGAACCCGTAAATGATCAGAAAGTTAAGATCTTATGATTTCTAATAACCATCTCTAGTTAATTAGCCATAGTTGTTATGAATAAAAGTTGATCATACGTTTTTCAACCGTGTATGACAATCACAATTACAAACCATAAACTTATAACCCCCCGTTCAAATGTAGGTGCTACCCATCGAAAGTTTTCCCAAGACCACCATAACATTAACACAATATTTATCACACCATTAATTCATCACAAATTACATAAGTTTCATCCAAGTAGGATGATAATATGAGTTTAGCTCATGACGAGCTGTAATGTAACAAACAACATAGAAGATAGATATGGATTCATTGATAAAATAGAACAATCAAACCAATGATCCACAATGGATGGTGTTTAGACAATCCCGAGCTTCTTCCAAGTGTTGTATACACCTCCCGAGCCTCCAAATGATCTTCAAAGTGTGATTCCCGAGAGAATTCTGCAGAGTGTCACTTCCACCAAAAGCTTTGAAAATGAAGAGCTTGGACCTCTATTTATAGGCTTCCCGGAGTGCTTAAGCACGGCCCCGTGACAAAAAGGCACGGCCCCGTGCTAGTACAATGCTTACGAAAGTTGGTCGGTTCGTACGTGCAGGAGCTGTCGGGGCACGACCCCGTGACAAAATAGGCACGGCCCCGTGAAAGGGGGAATCACGGCCCCGTGTCCATATGGGGCACGGCCCCGTGATCACTTTTGGGGGACAGTACTTTTGTCCTGTCAGATGTCCAAACACGGGGTGTGTCAAATTAGCACGGGGGCGTGTTTCAGGCAAGGCATGGGGGCGTGCTTAATGAGGCATGGCCCCCTGCTTGGAGCTTTAAGCTTGGATTTCTTCAATTTCTTGTCCATTATGCTCCTTTTGTCCATCTTGCCCTTCACAACACCTGAAAACACAATTAAAAGATTTTAAGTACATAATCACCATATTTCGGGAGGAATCAAGGAATAAATGATGTGCTTTTGATAGTGTTTATATGTGTAATTTGGAGCACATCAGAGACCAACAAGAACAATCTGGTGCTGAAGGCCAGTGTTGTCAGTTGAAATCTAGAAAGAGGAAGAAAAGGATGAACATGATAAGGGATAGTAAGAAGAAGAAGAAGTCCAATGCATCCACCTCTACACCTTAGCATAAGTCATAGCATCCTGAGGTTACTCATGAAGAACCAAGACCAACTAATGTTAAGCCTCTTGCTGCTGGGAGACCCATCTTGTCCTAGACCTTTCCTGCTAATCCACACAGATAGTATGTCTCTAGAGATCAAGGAGGTCAAGACATCTATTTCTGTCAAGACATACGTGACCTTCCTCTGCACAATCTATATGACATGAGGAGATACTATGAGAGTCTGAGGGATCCTAACCAAATGATAAAGAAAGGAATGGTCTTGATCTTGATGAGGACTGTCAATATATACAAATCAAAACTCAAGGATCTCTTCTATTTTGGAAGCATCAGCCTAGGGGGAGTTTGTGAGGTTTACACTTAGGCAGATGCAACCAAAGCAACCAAATATCTCTCAGCATGCATGCATAAAGTATAAAGGAAAGTTATTTTGGAAGTTTTACACAACTCAAGAATTTATGCTAAGTCTAAAATATTCCAAATCCAAATGACCATATCTTCTAAAGCCAAAGATGAAGTATTCTAAACCTTCAGAGACAAAGTCTTTCGAAGCCAAAGACTAATTTCTTTCGAATACAGAGAAGACATGCTTTCTCTGATCACCTTTTGACAAAAGCTCAACTACTTTTCATTGCCATCTCTGAAGACTCGCCAACATAGATGAGTTGGTGAAAAGTTCCATACTTTTGTCAACTATAGAATAAGATCATTGATTTGTAACTTTCTACTTTTGTAACTTTTATCTTTTTTGTAATATATTAGGATGTGAGCTATGGCATGTCATAGTCACAAGTCAAAACGTAAGCTGCCTTTTGACTATACATTGATCTGGGTGTCTAGATTACCGTTTCCAACTGGCTTTCAAAGTATTGTCGGCTGTAGGATGTAGTATAAAGTATCTCAAGAACTTGTCTTTATTTATATGTTTTGTAAAGCTTGTAATAGAACTTGAGAGCAATATACAACATCTTGAAACCAAATACTATCTTGTTCTTATTCTTGTTATATCTCATATTTTATGTTCTTAGTACCATCAACATAAACCTAGTTTTCTATTCTATCTGCTAAGTGTTTTAAGTCTCTCCTTATTATGAAACCATTTCATTGATCCCCTTCAACTGTCCTGCAACCTAATCTCCCACTACCAAAACCAATCACTTCATTCTCCATGTGAATGATGAAGATAATGAATTCGAAGAAATTGATGATGATAATGATGATGAAGAATATAACAAGGAGGAATAAACTACCATTTAAAGTGAAGAAGATTTTCTGAATCCGACACCTCATGTATTGATCTTGTTGCTCTTCAAAATCAGCCACTTGTACCAACACCATCATCAAACACCCTCATCATCATCATTTCTCGCCACCACTGAAGTAGTTCTCTCGCTTCTACTACTTCCTAGAATTGTTGCTTTTGTACATGTCATTGCCACTATTCTTTCCTAGGACCACCACTGACCCTATTGCATCCTCATTGCCTTGGTTGGTCATCACCAATGATGATATTAGCTACCATGGTGTCACCAAGAACCAATCGATGTACAATTAATCCTGAATACGACATCATTATCAATGAATGAAATACACAAATGAGTGGATTATACCTTTTGATGAAATTTGATTTCTTGGTTACTCTTTATCTTTACAAAGACTTCAAATCTTTTGAAATTTCAAATTAAAGAAATTAGGTAAACTATATTGTTTAGCCCCTAAAACTTCCTCCTTTAGTTTGTTTACTATTTATAATTTATGTCCATGTTCTTAACCCCTTTTACTTTACAACTTTTACAAAATAAAACCTGGTTTTTTTCAAATATTACAAGTAAAAACCAAGCCACTGTTTAACTAGTGACAAAATGCAAATGGTAGTATAAAGGCAACTTATGGTGATATTAAAGGACTAAGTACAAAGTGCACAATCAAAGCACAATATTATAGCTATCCTATATGAGGTCAAAGAAATTAGAACCAACTTAGTAATCTGTCTTCATTTAGTATTGATCCTTTTCGACAAGGGCAACACATTGGAGGTGATTTTGCTCCATGAGTTACAAGCATGTAGATTATCCTTATTTTTCTCTTGTACACATTGATGTGTAGGCTTCTAGTCAAGTCAATTCTACTCGTTGGGTTTTGATATTTTATTATGTTTATTAATAATGATTCTCATTGTTTTAGTGTTTGAAATGCGCGTTCAGCTTATGATGTTTCATACTCTTTGGGGTCCCCACTTGTTCCTTATGGCTAAAGGAACAATATCAAAAGAAGGCTCTTATTACATACCACTTAGAGTTTCGCTCACCAACATATGTCGAACAACCATCATCAATATTCTTCCCATTTTTTGCAACTAGAAATTTCAATAATGTAACTTTGAATACTGGTAGTTCATTTACCTTAGCTTTATTTTGATCATACATTTGTTTGTTATGAAGGTCTCAAGTAAACAAACGAAAACCTAGAAGTAATTGCTTATTTAAAGCAAAGTATGTATAAGCTTTTACCAAAACTATACTTATGTTGAAACATTTCCATAAGCTATTTTATTTTAGGTTATTTATGAAACTCAATTAAGGCTTGAGAACTTTGAATCTAATATGGATAGACATCACACTATAGATAGACGCAAACATACATATACTACAACATATATGTTGGGTTTGTTGGACACATTATCAAAGAAGTTTAACCATTTAAACTTGAAAACACAGCAGAATAAGACCTTAATATCATGTTTTATAATCTGAAAATTAAAGCACATAACTTAGTTTCAACAAACCCAAGAACATAGGATCATTTATATGTGTATGAACTAGCTATCAAGAAGAATAAAACAACCAAAACACACAAAAGATACAACCTTTGTAGAGCGGTCAAAAACGTGAGATATGATGAATAGAATGATGTTCTTGCTCGACTAAAACACCAAGGAGAGGTACCCTCAAGCTTCCATACCCACAAGCCTTAGGCAAACACTTGTGTTGCTAGGATTTTAACACCAAAAAAACCAAGAAAATGCTGCTAAAAGACCCCTTCCAGCGGAGATTTCTTCAAGAAAAGAGAGAGTTTTTCACTTTATGTAAGAGAGAGAAGAAGGTAGAGTGTGTAACTAGTTAAGGGTGTGTGTTTTCAATGAAATGAAAAATGAATCATCCCAATGAAAGGGGCAGCCGAATGTCCCTTTTAAAATTGTTTCCCCCCAATTTTATCAAACAATTTATTAAACTAGTCTCTTGTTAACTTATAAAATTAACCTTTTAATTTTATAACTCATACACACTTTATTACTTGATGTTACTTAACTAATTTAAATAACATTACAAATAATACCCTTGAACAAAATATCCCTATAAGTTGTTCTATCTCATATGCAACTTATTTAGAAAACCCATTTTTTAAATTGGTGTAATTATTCAATTGCATGATCATATCATCAATTAAATATTTATTGGTGTTTGCTAAACTTGTTATTGGGTATGAACCGGCTTGGATCATGACGTACTAACCACATCAATGTTCTATGTGTCTTGGGCATAAAGAATCCAACAATCTCCCACTTGCACAAGATTCATAGAAGATTGATGCAAGTAGTAAATACCGCCTAACAACGGTTTACTACCCTTAATACGCATGACTAAAAGTCATTCAATAACATCATCCCCTTCAAGTATCCAACTTGAAATGATTGAGGTGAATTAATCATTTATCCTTTTGTTACAGATGTCATGTTAAATCCAAGGACACGGAATGATCATTCCGTGTTGATTTAACTTAATCAGGCCTTAGACATCTTACTCTCAACGAATAAGAGGAACAAATTCCATATTGACTACATACGTTTCTCATAGTCACCTTGTGTCACACCTGAACATAGCCTTATGTACTGCCCATTATTTCAGAGCAGTGAAGAACTAGCTCAAGGTATAACACTTTGGTGAATATCAAAACCCAATATGTATCTCAGGTCGGAGGAAACCAAATGATAGTCGCCTTTACTCAAATTTACTTATGATCAATCTAGAAAGTTCCATGTAGTAAAATTTGAGACATAGGTCAGTCCAATATTCGTATCCCATAAATATCTATGAACTTTGGCAGCAACCAATTGCTCTATATTCATGCCTAATGAATATCCACCAATCCATGTTCATAATAGTCTTATGTTCATATTTGCTCCCATAAACATGACCGACTACAGACATTTAGAATATTAAAATATTCACGGATGTATACATGCTTAAATGAACATAACTCAGAATATCACAGATATATGAAAGAGTTAAATATTACATTGTTCCAAAATTGAAATACTAAACAGATCAATTCCAATCACTAGAATATCGAAGCCCTAAGGCACAAGTATGATTTTCATGATTTCCCCTTTTAAGGAGCTTCGTGAGTGGATCCGCAATGTTTTGATCGGTGTGAACTTTACGAATACATATCTTTCCCTTTTCAACTTCACCCCTTATGTAGTTGAATCTCCGCTCAATGTGTCTAGTCTTTTGATGTGCACGGGGTTCCTTGATTTGTGCAATCGCACCCTCGTTATCACAAAAGATTTCTAGGGGGTCTTGAATGGTAGAGACCACCCCTAGATCGGTGATAAATTTCTTTATCCATGCAGCTTCCTGAGCTGCTAATGAGGCGGCTATGTATTCGGATTCTGTAGTGGACAGTGCTACCACGTCTTATTTTGAACTCTTCCAGGACACTGCTCCTCCATTCATAATGAAGACATACCCTGACTGTGATCGAGAATCATCTCGATCAGTTTGGAAACTCGCATCCGTGTAACACTTTACAACGAGCTCCTCTTCATCAGATGCGTATATTAGAAACATATCCTTAGTCCTCCTAAGGTATTTCAATATACTTTTAACAGCCATCCAATGGCTATTACCTGGATTCTGCTGATATCTGCTTGTCATGCATAACGCGCATGACACGTCCGGTCTAGTGCATATCATCGCATACATGATGGATCCTATAGCAGACGCATATGGGATGTCCTTCATTCGATCTTGCTCATCCTTTGAGCTTGGACATTGAGATGTACTCAATATTGTCCCTCTTTGAATAGGTACCATACCCTTCTTAGAGTTTTCCATCTTGAACCTTTTCAAGATTTTGTAAATATATGCACTTTGGTTTAAACCTATCAACCGCCTCGATCTATCCCTATAGATCTTTATTCCTAAAATATAGGCGGCTTCACCGAGATCTTTTATGGAAAAAAAACTTCCAAGTCAGGTTTTAACACCTTCCATGGTTGGAACATCATTTCTAAATAGTAGTATGTCCCTTTTATGGAAAAACAACTTCCAAGCCAGGTTTTAACACCTTCCATGGTTGGAATATCATTTCCAAATAGTAGTATGTCATCAACATACAATACTAAGAATGTAATTATGCTCCCATTAGCCTGCTTGTATACACAAGCCTCGTCAGCGTTCTTGATGAAACCCAATTTCTTGATTTCTTCATCAAAACGTTGATTCCAACTTCTCGATGCTTGTTTCAATCCATAGATTGATCTTTTTAACTTGCATACTTTATTAGGATGTCGTGGATCGACAAAACCATCAGGCTGAATCATATGGACAGTCTCTTCGAGATGTCCATTAAGGAAAGCGGTTTTGACATCCATTTGCCAAATCTCATAGTCATAATGAGCAGCTATGGCAAACAATATCCTAATTGACTTTAGCATTGCCGCAGGCGAGAAGGTTTCATCATAATCAACCCCTTGAGTTTGAGTGAAACCTTTTGCTACAAGTCTTGCCTTGTAAGTATCCAAGTTTCCATGCATGTCCATTTTCTTCTTGAAAACCCACTTGCATCCAACTGGTTTGGAGTTAAGTGGAGGGTCAACCAATTCCCAAACTTGGTTATCATACATGGATTGCATCTCTACGTTCGTTCATGGCTTCCAGCCATTTGTCACAGTCCGAATTGGACATCGCATCATGGTATGCAGTTGGCTCATCGGAGTCAACCACATAGCATCCATTCATGAAAAATCCATATCTTTCAGGTGGAATGCTAACTCTACCAGATCTGCGAACGTTTTGAGTGTATCAATCAACCTCTTGATCATCATCAACAACCTCCTGTTGATTGCTAGTGTCAACCAAACGTGTATCGGCATGTAGATCTTGATCCTCATCAAATTCCATTGTTCTATACGTCATTCCTTATATAAGGAACTTGGCTTCCAAGAACTCTGCCTTTCGAGCAATAAATACCTTTTGCACTGTTGGATCAAAGAAGTAGTATCCTATACAGTCTTTGGGATATCCAACAAATATACACTTAGTAGATCGACTTTCCAGCTTGTGTTTGGGTGTTTTGCTTAACATAAGCTTCATAACCCCATACTTTTAAATATGATAGCGATGGAACACTTCCATGCCATATTTCAAAAGGTGTCGAATCCACTTTCTTGGTCAGGGCCATATTCAAAATACGAGCCGCGGAGAGTAATACGAAACCCCAAAATGATAGAGGTATTAAGCTTACAGCCATCATAGATCGAACCATATCCAATAAGGTTCGGTTTCTCCTTTCAGACACACCATTATGTTGTGGTGTTCCGGGTGGAGTAAGTTGTGAGACGATCCCACAACTTCTTAGATGATCCTGAAAAGCGTCACTAAGGTATTCACCTCCTCTATCTGAACGAAGAACTTTGATAGATTTGTTGAGTTGATTTTCTACTTCATTCTTGAAAATTTTTAACATTTCAAAAGCTTCATATTTATGTGTCATCAAGTACATATACCCATAGCGACTGTAATCATCGGTAAAGGTAATGAAGTATCTTTCACCATTTCTTGTCATTGTCTTAAAAGGACCACATACATTCGAATGTATGATTCCCAATAAGTCTTTTTCCCTCTCGTTAGTACCACTAATGGGCGATTTTGTCATCTTACCTTGTAAACAAGATTCACACTTATCAAATGAACCATTTTCATTTGTTTTCAAAAGACCATTCTTTTGAAGTGTTTGAATCCGATTCTTGTTTATGTGACCAAGACAATAATGCCAAAGATATGAATCACTTAAACCCATTTTAAGTTTCTTGGTGTTTGTTTGGTATAATGAGTTATTAAAGGATGAATCATCATGAACCAATTCATAGATACCATTGAAATACATAGCCTTAAAATAAAATACATGTGAAGTCACTGGATCGATAAACATCCGAGCGTGTTCTTGACGGAAGGATAAAAACCAAAAGACAATCAATAATACGAACAATAATCGAATGATTTTATTGATAAAACATAACGATTTTAAGCTCGTTACAACTTAAGAATCAAGACTTTTGGCAAGGGGAGATCGAGCATGATCTCCCCTCTCATCCGGCAGCACCTGGGCACCGGGAACCCTATCAAAACCCTTAGGTTTCTACACATTGAAACTGGTATATATAGGCCTCGGCCCATATTAGATGCGACTGGGCCCATTCGTGCGATTGGACCATGCGTATGGTTCAATCGTACGACTGGACCATTCTTATGGCTCAGTCTTACGAATGCCCCAATCGCATCTCTCAGTCGCATGACTGGTCCATTAGCATGACTCAGTCGTACGACTGAGTCTCATTCGCATATGCTCCTGCGAATGACCCAGTTTCATGTGTTTACAAGGTGTATAACATTAAGCCTAGACTATTCGTCAAGCGACGGACACACTATATATGACTATATATGCTCCAACAATACATCATCCATAGAAACATAAATACCATTGTTTACAAACTTTAAATCATAACCATATTGTTTTAAAAGGGAAACAGAAATTATGTTCCTAGTCAAACTAGGAGCATACAAAATATTTTTAAGAACAACTTCCAAACCATTTGAAAGTTTCATTATATAGTCTCCTTGGGCTTCGACATCAACTTTTGTTCCGTTGCCCATGTAGAGACTCGTGTCTCCCTTCCTGAAGTGCTTATTTCTTTTGAACCCCCACAACAAATTGCAAATGTGAGTTCCACATCCGGTATCCAATACCCATATGTTTGAAGAAATAACATTTAAACCAATATGAATCATGAAAGTTGTACCTGAGGTTTGCCCAGCATCCCTCTTGTTCCTCAACTGTTTGAGATAGGTTGGACAATTCTTTTTCAATGTCCTATCTCATAACACTCAAAGCATGGATCGTTCTCCGTTACCTTAGGCTTCTTAAGCTTAGGCTTTGGAGGTTCCGCTTTAGCCTTCCCTTTCTCCTTCCCTTTGACGTACCCCTTTCCTTTGGCAATATTTGCCTTGGGATCGGGAAATGGCCTTTTCTTATAGCCTCCCTCATTGATCGAGAGAACAGGTAGAACCTTTCTACCCATCCCCGCCTCAGCTGTTTTGAGCATTGCATGAAGCTCACCAATGCTCTTGTCCCATCCGTTCATATTGTAATTCATTATGAACGTCTCAAACTTTTTAGTTAGCCCATTAAGGATCAAATCCGTGACCAACTCCTTAGAGATGGGACAGTTAAGCCTCTCGAGGCGATCAATGTGGCTTTTCATCTTGAGTACATAAGATGATACCGGTTGGGTTTCTTCCATATGACACGCGTGAAGCGCTCGAACCATTTCGAAGCGCTCTACCCTAGCTTGTTAAAGGAACATTTCCTTTAACTAGGTAATCATTTCATATGCCCCATGATGCTCCAAGTCCTTTTGGAGTTTAGGAATCATAGTTCCCAACATGAAGCAAGAAACCTGCATGGAATCCTCAGTGTACTGGAGCCAATCGTTATAGGCCTCAACATCCTCAGGGTCGGGTTGGTTAGGAATGGGATCGTCAAGGACATAGGCCTTTTTCTCTTGCTTGAGAACGATTCTCAAGTTTCAAAACCAGTCCATAAAATTATTGCGGTTAAGACGATCCCTCTAAGATGGTTCTCAGTGATAAGGTATGGACGGTCGGGGAGGTAGCGTTATTGTTTGCGGCCATTTCTACAAAATTTACAAAGTTCATATTAGTATTTCTGAAAAATTACATTTTAATCCTTAATACCCTTTAATGTCTTATAGACAATTAATAATTAAAACCTAGAATCTAACGTTACATTTAAATGATGGTTAGGTGACCTTTATCCCATTATTTAAATTAACAAGGTAGTCAACACTTGACTATTTGCAACCTTTTGCAATTTCTAGCCTTATGGGATCGGTTAAACATCTTATGTTTAGTTGGCATGTAAAATCCCATCAACACCATTGTACGCCATGCTTCGGTGACCCTATGCACATGGTTTCCAATTTAAGTCATCCTACTTACATGCACGTGTGAGTTTATACATACAAGTGGTTAGGTAACCTTTATCCCACAAATACGTTAAGCCCACCTCAAACACACGAGTTCCCTAAAAGTGGTTAGGTGACCTTTATCCCATAAATAGTTCTTAAGTGATTCGAGTGTCGTGTAAAAGGATGGTGTTAAACTTGTTTCCAAAGGGATTTAAGTTTTCATTAATTCTAGTTTTGAAAACTCCATGTACCTTGTATTTGCATGCTTTCAAAAACATGGTACCCTATGGTTCTATTTTTAGTAAAACCCTTTTATTAAAATTATTAATCCTTTTAATAACCTTTTATTAATCACTTAATGATTAGGAACCATAAATTTTCAGCTTGTTTTGTTTGTTAATTAGTTTGTTATGCATATCCAAATATCAAACAATCAACCAAAATTAAACAAATCAAACAAGCACAACCATTCAATCACAAGTGCATAACCATAGCCACTAAGTTGACCACATTTGTTTGCCATCACAAGTGTTGTCATAAGGTCATCTCTAAGGGTTTAAAATTGACACTTCAAAATGTCCATGAACTCCCACTTGAATCCGCATCCGAATGCTTCAAGTGTTCATGTCTTTTGTGTCCTTGCTTTGCACCTTCCTTTGGTTCACCATCTTGTATATCTTCTTTTACAAAATATATGCTAATATATTTTTCTAGTAAAAGAAATACATCTAATCTATTTATTACACTACAAATGAATAAATAAATTACAAACCAAAAGGATACAAACAAAAAAGAAATTATTACAACCCTTTGAATCAATAAAACCAAACATGACCAAATCATCCAAACACAACCAAATCCAAAACTAAAACAGGTCTAGGCCATGTTATGCACCTAAATATGTATCGAAATACATTTCAAGAACAAAATAAAACCCCATTTAACCCTAAATTTTCAGCCAACATAAACCGAATTTAGGGTTTTTTGTCCAAACAACACAATCAACCATTTGATACATATCTTTCAAGGTTTAATCATAAGCATGGATGATATAACTTCGAAAGATGGGGGTTCATAATATCATCATAAAACAGCCCCTAAAAGGTTGTTAAAGTCCCATAAAACCAATTTCATAAGGACAAAAGAAGCTAGTCATCCACATATCCGGCTCTAGATGCCAATGTTGGGTTTGTTGGACACGTTATCAAAGAAGTTTAACCATTTAAACTTGAAAACGCAGTGGAATAAGACCTTAATATCATGTTTTATAATCTGAAAATTAAGGCACATAACTTAATTTCAACAAACCCAAGAACATAGGATCATTTATATGTGTATGAACTAGCTATCAAGAAGAATAAAACAACCAAAACACACAAAAGATACAACCTTTGTAGAGCTGTCAAAAACGTGAGATATGATGAAGAGAATGATGTTCTTGCTCGACCAAAACACCAAGGAGAGGTGCCCTCAAGCTTCCATACCCACAAGCCTTAGGCAAACACTTGTGTTGCTAGGATTTTAACACCAAAAAAACCAAGAAGAAATGTTGCTAGAAGACCCCTTCCAGCCGAGATTTCTTCAAGAAAAGAGAGAGTTTTTCACTTTTTGGTTCTTGCATGTAAGCGAGAGAAGAAGGTAGAGTGTGTAACTAGTTAAGGGTGTGTGTTTTCAATGAAATGAAAAATGAATCATCCCAATGAAAGGGGTGGCCGAATGGCCCTTTTAAAATTGTTTCCCCCTAATTTTATCAAGCAATTTATTTAACTAGTCTCTTGTTAAGTTATAAAATTAAACCTTTTAATTTTATAACTCATACACACTTTATTACTTGATGTTACTTAACTAATTTAAATAGCATTACAAATAATACCCTTGAACAAAATATTCCTATAAGTTGTTCTATCTCATATGTAACTTATTTAGAAAACCCAATTTCTAAATTGGTGTAATTATTCAATTGTATGATCATATCATCAATTAAATATTTATTGGTGTTTGCTAAACTTGTTAATTTGGTATGACACGACTTAGATCATGACGTACTAACCAAATCAATGTTCTATGTGTCTTGGGCATAAAGAATCCAACAATATATTGACAAGTTGGTTGTTAATTAATTTTTTAACCCAACTAACAATAACCGGTTAATATAACTAACATAAACTAATGCTCCCTTGACCCACATTATCATTTGACACATATATGACTAACCCATCAAAATAAATTAACATAATTAAAAAAATATATAATTTTAGTTAGTTTAGTTCTCTATTCTCGTCCTTAAACTAATGTTTTTCTAAGTAAGGTCTTCATATTGCATCATCACCCGAATTACCATTATAACATTGCAGGTTCAACATCTTCTTGCTAGGTAAGGTTAACCTATTTTTTTGCTACCATTTTAGGCATTCATTTTTTTTTTCTTGTTAACTCGTACATCCATCCTACTCATAAACTATATTAATGGATAACACTTGAATAATCCAGGATAAATTGTTAAACCCAAGACTCCAACACACAAGCTTTGGTCGGGGTGGGAACATCACTTACAATTACACGTAACACCCACCCTTGGACATTCATTTATATGATATTCAAACTCGTTACACATGTAACCCTTTATGTGGCTTTTATTCTATTCACCATTCTCACTTATATCAAAGGTTTGACCTTTACATTTGCCATGTTAAAAGTCTATCAGAATTGAACTCCAACAACCGCAATTCTTATGATCTTTAACCTTATTTTTCATCTACTTTGGTGAATAGAAGTGCCATTTTAATGCATTCTTTCAAAGATTTCAATGTTCCCATAGCTTCTTGAAATTATCTTTAGCAAACTGTCAATTCAGCAACTATTTAAATGTACTTCTTTGGTACTTAACGTAAAAGGCTTTTGAAACAAACATTTATCATCAATATATGCGACTACTATTTGCTTGTGAAGCGATCTAACTATTTTTTCCTTAGATTAAGTGACTCACTAACATTCAGTTTTTAAGATTCAAAATCCAACTTGAGTGCTTGAATATGAACCTCCTAAACCATATAAACTCCTGTATCTTAAACCTTTAATATGCCCCAAATATCTTTTGTTGAAGTATGGTGAGCAATTTGCAAGATCATGTTCTATGGAATTGCTTGAAATAGTAAAGTGTTGCATTGTTCTTCTTTTGATCGACTTTAAATCTTGTGATTTGTTCTATTGCTTCCCTAATTCTATTGACATTAAACAATGTTTTTATCCCCACAGCCCAAATCATGTAATATATAGAAAACATAGGGTACTGAAAGTTTATTGCAGTTCCTCCTCCTTTAATTATACCTTTTCATCATCTTCGGATGATTTTAGGCGTAAATAGTATCTTTTTTTTCCTATTTTAAGATTTTTTTCTCACAATTCTAACTGGATTCTACTTTGATTTGTGTCTGTCTATCAAACATAAAAAGATCTTATTAGTTTTATAGAATTAGATATCAAGAAAACAAATAAAGTTTTAGGATCATCATGTTCCGATCAATCCTACCCTTTGATTTTTGATCCAACCCTCTATGGACTGACTTCCTAACCTCTTGTTTTCTTTTCTGATGATCGTTCCTTTTTGTACTTGATCAGCTCTTGCTGTCTCACTTTGACATTTCCTTAATTTTTCAAAATTATTGAGTTGATGTTTAGATCTAAAAGTAAAAATAAATCACACCCCTTTTCTTTGATCACAACTGATAACTAGCGCTTCTAATTGCTCGAAAATGAGGATAACATGCCTTCCTCGATCCATGAATGCTATTCCATAATCCTTGACTTATTAGAAATGTTTTCTCCCAGATACTACTTGTAGTTATGGAAGGGACAATCAAAACACTTAAAAGATTTCAGCAAGAGTTTCAAGGAATACATTTCAAATACATGCCAAACAACATTAATTTATCAATATATATTGGTATGCAGAAATGATAAGCGGATTTAAATGGACTACTATGAGGGAATGAAAAAGAGTAGTTTGGTTGGTCAGTGGAATGGAATAATCTAATATGCAACGATTCTCGTTTCCTTTAAACACCCTAAAATCATTCATTTGCTTTCATTTTTCTTTTCATTCTAGCCTTACTTTCACCTGTAGTTCCCAACCCCATCACCAGAACCACCATTATTCACCAACAAGCACCACCACCATTGACCAACATCACCAAACACCACCACCATTGACCAACATCACCAAACACCACCAACACTACCAACCACCATCTCCCAACAAGTACCACCACCGACCACCACCACCAAACACCATTATCAGCACCACCACCAAACACCATTGTCAGCACCACCACCAACGACCACTAGCCCCACCCACCGCCACCGACACTAACCCCCACCCACCACCACCATTGTATTTGCTTCTTTGTTTTTTTCTTCCTACCAAACAATACAAAGTAATGATTCAATCTATTTCCATAGGAACACCAAATATGACAATTAAACGATAATGATCAAATTCATTCATTTGTTCATTCTACTCCCTCATCTATTCCATTATCCCATAGTAAACAGACCATAATTATTCGATTCAAGACACACATATATATACTAGCGGTAACCAACTATCATAACTAACATAACTAACCTTCCCTAAATTGACCCACACTAATATTTGACCCATATTTAGACTCATTTATCAGAATATATAAACATGGGAATAAAGCATATAGGTTTTATTTCTACAAAACAAAAGCCAGTTAAGAAAGTTTTATCCCATATCTTCGTTGTTAGATTATTGATTAGAGTTAAAAGCAACATGTTAATTTGTCACTAGACAACTATGAAGTATTTTCTATCACTTTGATTAAAAATGGTTCCATCAACAAATATAATCTAAAACAAATATAAAACTCATCTTACTCGTTACGAAAATCAGTGATCACAAGTTACTACTTCATAGATGTTTATATGTGTTCATTTTTTTTCTTTCTTCTTGATATTTAAATTCGTAGATAATCATGAATAGGTGTGGTTTCACACTTTATCTAAGTCTTAGGGTTCTCTTTGAATTTGTATTGGGTTGAGTTTTGATTTTAGTTTTGGATTGATAGTGATAGTCTTTAATAGATTGTAGAGTAAAAATATAAATACAAACGTTATTGAAAATTATAGCAATATCTATTTCATTGACCAGATGACATAAATGGAGTCAACATCATAGTTTTAATAGATCAACAAGTTGTCTCTTCCTTAACTATACACATACAAACAAATAATTTATATGTAACTTTTATAATAATATATAGGCAAATAATTCACACAGGAGGAAGTTAAATATATAAAATAGGTGTCTTTTATAAAGTGCACAAAGTATTTTTGTAATTATTCAATCCATCTCGCGTGATAATTTAATTTTATTCTTACTCGCGTGATAATCCTATTACTATGTGTTAGGAATAGAACCCTTGTATAGGTTTAGATGATAGATCATACTCTTGTAATTACTTTTGTAATTATGAGTTTGGATAACCTAATATGAGTTATGTTGATTACATCTGTATTTATTGGTTAAATAATATAATGCATTTCATAATATATGTTATAAATGTATGATATAATATATTGCATAATGTATCTATGAATGTGCATTAAACGTGAGAAATTGAATTGATAACACTAACTCTGGATGATTAAATTGTTCTTCCGTAGATATTATCAGGAACAGTCTCCTACAAAAGACAAAAAATCCTACGGAAGACAAGAACTGCGGAAGCACAAGCTGCAGAAGCACAAGCTGCAGAAGCACAAGTTGCTGAAGCACAAGTTGCTGCGGAAGACAAGTTGCTGCGGAAGACAAGTTGCCGCGGAAGCGTGTCAGTTGCTGCGGAAGACTAGTTACCTGCGGAATTGACACGTATGATTTGCCCATTATCAAGTAGTCAACCCAAAGTCAACAAGTCAACCCACACCTACTGAACCACTCACCTCACCCACACCAATTGAACCACTCACCTTAACCACACCAACTGAACCACTCACCTCACCCATACCTACTGAACCACTCACCGCACCCACACCAACTGAACCACTCACCTCACTAACACCTACTGAACCAATCACTTCCCCCACTCACACTAAACAACCTAATAATGCAACTCCTACCGAGGAACTCAACCTTGATGAGGATGATGAAGAAACAGTTGCTGATGGAGATACAGAAGAAGTCTGTACAGAGGAAGAAAAGAAAGAGGATAAGGAGATGAATCAAGAAGCATTTGTTGATATTGAAGCCTATCATGAAGATGACTTGCAGGATGAGGAAATTAACATGAGTAAAAGCTACCTAGTGGCAAAGTACAATAATCTCGTCCTCAAGGGCAACAAGAAGTTGGCAAAGTTGAGGAGATTAAAGAGTGAATTGACTGAAAAAGATAGACTTCTGACTGTGAAAAATACAACAATCCTCACTCTGCAAGAAAGATTAAGGAGGCTAAGAGAGGATTTGAAGATGAATGATGAAGTTACAAATGCTCTGCACATGCTGATATCTGAACAAGAAGAAAAGTTAAAAGCAAAAGATGTTGAGATAGAGGGATTAATGAACATGATTACTGAAGGAAAGTTGAGCAAAAGTGATATGAGCAAATCTGATGTACCAATAATCACCTACAACAGAAAGAGGAAGTACTTAGGGAAAACTAAAGAGATTGCTGATGTACCTGAAAGCCCACTGAAGAGAATAAGAACTATGTCCCAAGAGTGCAAAGCAACAGAAGAACAAATGAATGATGAGAGTGATGATGAGTGGGCGGAACTGACTAAAGAAGAGTCTGGTGAACATGATGACTTACTGACCATTGAAGACATATTGGAGGAAAGACCACAATCATCCATGTTTATGGATCTGATCAACAAAGGGTTCCCATATGATATGGTGGAGAAGATGAACATTCAAGACATGATACACACTTTGAAAGAATTTGATGTTGTGAGTATCATGCTCCCTGTTTGCAACTATGAAACATTCTCTAAGTACAAGACAATGGATAAGATCAGGAAAGAATTGGGACATTGTGACACAACAAAGCTAACCAGATATAATATGATCTGCTGGTTACAAAGTCACAATCATGAGCGACATGAGCTCAAAGGTAGAACTATTGGAGAACTGAGGGCGATGATGGAGCATGTAATGAGAGTAGAACTGGATACTGGGGTTAAATTCAGAACCAGAGCCCCCAATCTTGCATATCATCAACAACAGTCAGAAACCCATGCTGAACCTACTATGATTCAAGCATAAGACATGCATACAAGCAAAGAAAAGTTGATAAGAGATCCGAGGGATGTACTTCCACATAAGATATGGCCTCTGGGAACTGCTGTATGGGAGATAACTGAAGGAAGACAAACTCTGATGCAATTGTTTGATCTGATCACACTCCCAAAATCAGCAGAAGATCAACGTATAACTGCATGGAAATATGGTAATGAATGGGACTGTGCCATGATCAAAAGGACATCTGGCATGGTGCAATATTTTCCAAGAGTAGAGAGCTTACTCTCATTGCCAGATGTAGACCTTAACACTTTACAACACATTCCCATCATTAATTATCCTATAAGTCCAAGTGGAAGAGATTTCTCTGGACTTGTGACTAAATTAGGTCATAAGTTCAAGGGAGATGTGCTCAGGGAAGCAAGGATGGTTTATGTAGAGCATTTTCAAAGAAAGTCAAAGTCTAAGTCCAAGTCCCAGCTGATAGATGATGAGTTTTTAACAAGGATTGGAGCTGAAGACAGAGCTTCTGCATCAATCAAAATAATTGAAGGAAATCAGTTCTCATACCCCATCATAAACTGGGGATATGTTAAACAAAATAAAGAATTAGTTCTATTGAGGGTTGATCCTCAGAAGAAGGCATCAAGCATAAGATTGTTTGATCCAATGGAGATCAAATTGCTTCATCCAAGCTACACTTCTTATCTTCATAATAAATATTTCCCAAAGCCACAAGACCAAATTTCTCAGAATGACTCATGTTTGTATGTTCATTGTATACAAGTAATTGACAAACTGCATGCCAATGCATACAAGAAAAGGAAGCTTGAGGCGGGGCATTTGATAGGATCAGAAATAAAGCCAATCACAAAACTGAGAATTTCTGATCAGGACAAATTGGAATGGTGTCCAATAAAAGTGTTGTTGTAACATTTACCACTGAAGAGGACATCCTGGGTCTGAAATACAAAACAATAAAAAGAATGGGAAGAAGAAAGATTCAGTTTAAATATGAAGTTCAACAAGGGGTAGTATAATACTTCAGAAACAAGATTTTGGCGAGAGTACAAGAGCTAAAAGTCTTTAACCAATGATTACTCGAGTCTAAACCTAAAGGGGAGTACTGTTAGGGATAGAACCCTTGTATAGGTTTAGATGATAGATCATACTCTTGTAATCACTTTGTAATTATGACTTTGGATAACCTAATATGAATTATGTTGATTACATTTGTGTTTATTGGTTGAATAATATAATTCATTTCATAATATATGTTATAAATGCATGATATGATGTATTGCATAATGTATGTGTGAATGTGCATTAAACGTGAGACAGTAAATTGATAACACTAATTGCGGATGATTAAATTGTTCTTCCGTAGATATTATCAGGAACAATCTCCTACGGAAGACAAGAACTCCTACAGAATACAAGAACTGCGGAAGCACAAGCTGCAGAAGCACAAGTTGCTGAAGCATAAGTTGTTGCGGAAGACAAGTTGCTGTGAAAGACAAGTTGCTGCGGAAGTGTATCAGTTGCTGCGGAAGACTAGTTACCTGCAGAATTGACACGTATGATTTGACCATTATCAAGTAGTCAACCCGAAGTCAACAAGTCAACGTGGCAGATCAACAACATCATTAATGACGTCGATATATTCCACGTCACATCAATATCATCAAATATGTTTTATTCATTGTAAAATACGAACTCCCATGTCGCTAAACGTGGCCGTGAATTCGGATAACTATAGTTAGCTTAATTATAGCATATAGTTAGCATTGAATTAGGAACAGAATAGAATCTCTATATATTATGAGATCAATAACATGTAAAGAGAGGTATTCACATTACAATCTATAACAGTTCGATCAACAATATCAATATACAACATTACAAACAGTATTATCAATAGTATCAACATCATCAGAGCATCGTCAGAGATTTCGTGGTTTGAGCATTGGTTTGATAATTCTTATTTGTTGGTTCATTCTATTATGCTTTAATCTATTAAACAACAAGTATTGATAATTCTGCTATCAATACTTGTATAAGTCAAGTCTGATAATTCCTGAACGATCCTAGAATTCACACTATGTGATAATGATCAAGTGTAAATCTTTCTTGTGTTATAAATTCACCCATATTTTATATACGTTATATGAAAAAACACTATATTTTAAACTTTCACAATTTACTTATATATATATGTTATATCCTCTTTAACTTTAGTCTAAATTCACATTTAACATGATTAATTTAATTACTGAAATTAAAAATAAATTTTATGAAGTAATATATAGTAGGCTCGGGTCCAATTATAGATGGCAGTCAAAACCAAACCTGATAGGAAACCCGAAACCCCAAAACAATTGGGATGGTTATAGGGTAGGGTTAGCGGGTATGAGAATGAGTATGAATTACTTTATTGTTTTGTGGGTATGGGACAAGTATGAGATTACATGATATACTTGTTTACCCGACTCGATTAACTGATTAAGCATACCCATTTATCTGATTATATACCCGAAATAAATTTATATTTTTTTGTTTATTCCATTTATATTATATTTTCTTTTTAGTTATTTTATTATACCATATTACCTCCGGTTTCATGTTTTAATTTCTTTTCACTAGACCATTATCTTGATTTCCTACTCGAGTCACCCAACAATAAGACTTTGGTTCTCCTGCGAATCAAGTCATAGTCGAAGAAAGTCAACAAGACAATGACGAACAGATTTGATTGAAGAGAAACAATGATGAAATGATTTGGGTCGAACCGTCGAAGAGATATCCGATGGGTATACCCACGAGTATTTTTCACTTAACTAGCGAGTATATCCGATTACCCGTAGGTATGCTAGATACTTGACGGGTAGATACCCGATACGTATTTAACAAGTTTTGGACCGAGTATGTGACATATTTTTTTAACTAGGTATGGGGTTGGGATTACCCATACCTGTCCCAAACATTGGCGAAGCTTAATTGGGGCCGGGGGGGGGTCGCCCCCCCTATTTTTTTCGTCAGTAGTGTAAATTTTCAGCTCGATAGTGTAAATTTTAGGTCCGGTAGTGTAATTTTTAAATAAATATAGAGTCCGCCCCCCATAAAATAGTTTACTTTCGCCCCCGCCCCCTAACCTTTGGCTCAAGCTCCGCCGCTGGTCCCAAACCCGCACTATTGCTAGTCCGAGGTTTAATGAAAAGGTTAATTGAAGTTAAAGTGGTTAACCTCCTCTTAAGATTAGATGTTTAGGCACCGCATATGATGGGTTGATGTAATTATATGTTTAGATTAGGTGGAGCGAGATAGGTAATGTAACATCTAGACTGTAAAAAAAGGAATATCATGTGTCTATTACAAAACTTTTAGATTAAAGTATTAATAAGATAAATAACTTTTCATGTAAAATACAATTAACTACACGAATGGTCACTATGGTTTTGATAAAATAACAGGTTTGAGTATTAAGATTTAAAAGTGACATATTTGGATTTTGTGATTTTAATTTTGTTAAGAATTTGAGCATTAATTAAGCATAATTTTGTTAATTAGTCATTTAATTTGTGTAAAATATCCAAATTAACCTTTGACTTATAAGAGTGTATTTTGATTATTTTACTATTGTTTAACAACATAATTAATAGAAGTTAGTATTAATATCTAAACTTGTTATAAAATTAAAAGCAAAAAACCAAAACATATTCGTTTTTAAACATAACATCAAAACAAGTAACTTTATCCGAACCACAAGGACTATTGTTGTAACCAAGTCCGGTAAAGAATTATTGAAAGGTGTAAAGGAGTGCATAGGAAGATAGTAAAAGTTGAGGGAGTGAGGAGCAATTAACATCCAAACCTACCCACCCGTGATAACGATTAATAAACCAACGCCATTTCCGCGCCCAGCAGTTACCACTACTAGTCTAGTACTAATCTCTCTCTACACCATTTTCCCCTGTTTCAGTTTTCATCATCACAATTTGACAATATTTACAATTTCTCTTCTTATGCTAGTCTATGGAATGGATCCATAGCAACACTTAGATATCATCATCATCATCATCATCCTCATCATCCTCATTATCCTCATCATCCTCATCGTCATCATCATCAACATCATCAACATCATCATCCTCATCATCATCATCATCTTCCTTCAAATTAAGGTTTCATCACTCATCTGCATTCGATCTGTTTCAGTCAAACACATATATCCATTCAACTGATTTTCATCCTTAAGTTGTCTAGATATATTGAAAATGGGGAAGAAAGGGAGCGGCTGGTTTTCCACCGTGAAGAGGGTCTTCAAACCCTCCACCAAGGATTCCAATGACAAGGTCAGTTAACCTTTTTCCATATTTCTTTCTCAAAATCAACTTTTATTATTCATCCTTCTGGTTGATTTTTTTTTTTTTTTTTTTTTGTGTGTGTGGAATTATGCACCCTGAATGCAGATTTACATTATAACCAACAGTTTTGCAATGATTACTAGTTTGATCTTCATCTGATAGGATAATTAATAACGATTTGGAGTCGAAATCTAAATGAAGAGTTGGTGATCGTGTTACTTTCAATAGAGAGAGAGAGAGAGAGAGATAGATCAAACACCTAATTAAGAACTTAAGTTGTTGTAGGTTATGGGTGAACTGTGTTGAATTGCTTTTTTCTTGAATTTAAGTCTAGCATTAATCATGTGATCTTCGGGCTTTTTGTTTTTCGTGGAGGTTCCACATTTACTTGTATGATCAATGGTCCCCTCG